>LR749658.1:2034385-2168772 GCA_902729485.2 Mus minutoides
GGGGTTGACCGGAACAAGGGGAAAGGAAAAAAAAAAAAGAGTTTACTGAAGGGACCCTGATACAGCTGTCTCGTATGAGGCTATGCCAGTGCCTGGCAAAGAAATAAGTGGATGCTCACAGTCATCTACAGGATAGAACACAGGGCTCCCAATGGAGAAGCTAGAGAAAGTACGCAAGGAGCTGAAGGGGTCTGCAACCCTATAAGAGAGACAACAATATGAACTAATCAGAACCCCCAGAGCTCGTGTCTCTAGCTGCATATGTAGCAGAAGATGGCCTAGTCGGCCATTATCGGGAAGAGAGGCCCCTTGGTATTACAAACTTTATATGCCCCAATACAGGGGAACGCCAGGGCCAAGAAGTGGGAGTGGGTGGGTAGGGGAGCAGGGTGGGGGGAGGGTAGATGGAACTTTCAGGATAGCATTTGAAATGTAAATTAAGAAAATATCTAATAAAAAAGAAAAAAAAGGTTAACTGTCCTTCATAGATCAAATCACCTAATGTGTCTACAGGAAGCCTATCTTAAAACTAGCTGATAGTTTTCTCTTTTCAATTCTAAGTGGAGGTTTTTTAAGAACACATTTTTAGCTTTTCCTGGACACACTAGAAAAAAATCTATCTTATTCTGAGAAGGAAAATATCAAAGACTGGTTCTCAACTTAGGCCAAGGCTGAAAAGTCCAGTCCCAACCTCTTTTAGCACTATAGCACTCATGTATTATGTGACTTATACTCTATATCTGTAGAATCAGAAAAATATTATTTAAAATAGATTACAACTATATAGGCTTTCACTTTTACAGTGTCCAGATATAGGTCTTTTTGACAGAAATAAGTATTTACCATCATTTACTTATTGGAGCCTGGTGGGCTCGCCAGTGGGTATACAGCTAAAGAGGACTCTCCCACGATTTTCAGTAACCGACAATTTAGTAGAGAATAAGGTTCCATAGGATAAGGGTCCTATCCATGATTAGCTGTTGATAGAGACAGTCCTGTGCAGACCCAGTGGTTCTGAGTTCGTAATGCAATGGCTTTTCTTGCCCAGTATATAGTACTGTACAGGCCTTCACTCTATCTTTTGTCTCTTATGTCCTGTTTTTTTTATTTCCTTATTATACTTAAAAATGCTACTGTCTGAGAGAGATTTTCAACACAACA
This sequence comes from Mus minutoides, assembly GCA_902729485.2. Lineage (NCBI taxonomy): Eukaryota > Metazoa > Chordata > Mammalia > Rodentia > Muridae > Mus > Mus minutoides. Next base: position 2,035,547 of record LR749658.1, read on the forward strand.
ACATGGCCTACATGAATACAGGTACTTGCAGAGTCCAGAGGCACTGGATTCTGTGGCTCTAGAGAACATGAAATTGTAAGGCGCTAGGTGTGCATGCTGGGAACCGAACTCAGGTCCTCTGAAGAGCAGTGCATGCTGTTATACTGAGTCAATTTTCCCAGCCTCATTACTTCCTGATTTTTGGTGAGTCTAAAATTGTGTTATCTTTGGCTTTCAGATCTTGTCTTTCTTTTCCAATTATAAACATCAAATACAAATTATACTTTTTAGACAGCATGATGATATGCATCTGTACTCCCATGATTTGGGAACTGGAGACAAGAGGAACACAAATTTAAGACCAGCCCCTGGTACATAATGAGACTGAAGACAGTCTAGACAACATGAAGCCCTGTTTCAAAACAAAAACCCATTCCAAACAAAAACCCTCAGACAAGCCCCAAATTACATTTTGTAGTTTGTCTTGTATATAATTTCAAAGATTCAGAACCACCATTCAAAACCAATACTTTTATATTTTAATATGAAGTACCTTGCATATTTTATATAAAGAATCTTGTCCATCTCCTCCTGTGTCCTTGAAGTAGTCATGAGCTGGAAATGTGCGGTTAATATCTCTGGTGATAGCACTGTCTTGAGGAGACTCCTGTAGAAATAGAGGAAGAGGGGAACTGGAGCATTAGTAAGATAAATATCTATTTGGATCCATATAAAAGGTTCCATTATTTATGTACTTAAAGTGCTATAACACATATTCATGTCTGTAATTTTTTTCTACCCTTTCAGGGGGATAATCACTTAAGTAAGAGTAATAAGGGTGGCCAAGATGGAAGGTGCCATTTCATTGTACATCCCTGATGCTATATTCCCTATGCATTGCGAACAAGTGAGGCTAATGACCTTTCTAATCTATAAAGGAAAATGACCTGCTACAAATCAGTTTTCCACAGAAAACCATTTAAGTTTACCATAAAGGAGAAGGCAATATGATTATGATAGAAAAAAACCAAGCTAAAATAATGCTTAATCTACAGTCACAAAGCTCTCATGCCTGTTATCTAATGGAAAAGCTAAGCCCCTTAACCAGACTTTCTAAGAGACAAATGGCACAAGAGTGCAGAAGAATGCAGAAGATGACCAAAAAATGGCCCAGGGTTCAAATGCCCTATAAGAAACTTCCCATTTCTTCCTCCAGAAGAGAACAATGGTCTCTGAATCAACAAAAGTAAACAGGTAGCAATAATGCTTGCAGTTGTCCATGAGGCACACCAGCACTCTGATGGATCTAACCTCCCTAACAGTTTTCATCCAACTACTGCCCCTTCCCACTGATCATGGGAACAGACAATGAGAACTCACATGGTAAATTTCTGAAGCCTGCAAAAAATGATAACAAACTAGAGTCCCTTGGGAAGCACTGGCTTAAAATACTTGGTCTAGCAAAATATGCTGAAGAACTTGGAACTAATCCATTTGATTTGCCATAGGCCAACCCATATGAACCCACCCACCAAAATTCTAATGATGAATTTAGTAAGTTCTTGGTAGAATAATAACATTACAAATCTCACAGAGTTCTGAAAAAAAACAAAAAAACAAAAAACCCATGTCCTTGACAATGTACCAGAGAAATTTGTGTGATGATTTTAAATTCACCCAACTGCTGCTGCTATCAATTGAAATTTATGTGTGTTCAGCCCAGAAACACTGTCAGAGCCTGCTGTAACTTGTAGACCCTTTTGTATACTTGGTCTTTCATATGAGTGTTAAAAATATTTGCTGCAGTTTACAAAAATCAATTATCAAGAAACTGTAAATAATTGTATCTTGTCTCTTGTACTTTAAGCAACAAAATAAGACAGTTTAAATAGCTCAGAAACTACACACATTAGGCTGGTTAAAATTAAAATACCAAGGGTTGGTAAAGTAATGCAACAACTGGATCTCTTACAAATAATAACTAGGCTGTACCATCATGCAATCACTTTGGTAAATTACATAGCACATTCAGCACCTACAAGTTTACTATTTGCTAATAAAAGACTAATGAATGACTCTAAGACCAAGGCAAAAAAACCAAAAACCAAAAAACCAAAAACCAGAAAACCATGCAGCATTTTGTATTGCCAAAAAAGACAAAAACAAACAAGCAGGTTTCTTTTATTACTACCACAAACCATGCCACCAACCCATAACAATAATGCTACCCACAAAACAATGGCTACACTGATAGCGTCTGTCAGGATACTGACAGCCAAGGAAAATGTTTCTAATGCCAAATAATTTAAGCAACAAAGGGATAAAGTAATATTGAGTTATAGTCTTGAGTAGAGAGAATATCTGTGAGTCTCTACATTTAAAAAAATGGATTAAATAAGTAGGGTAAAGAGATACATTGCCCAGGCAGGCCAAATTCAAGTAACTTGTGTACAGACTATGTCCTCAAGGAATCCTCCACTACTCAAGCATAGACACACTTCCTTTGGAGGACTGAAGTGCAGTATGGAATGAGGGCTGGGTGCAAAGAGTAACCTGATCTCACAAAGACAACCAAGATTAGTATTAACCATTCTGCTAGGAGGCACTCCTCGTGTTACAAAAATGGCTTTTACTATATCTTTATCTTTTGTATTCGTAAAAGAAATACCAGATAATTTCTTGAAGGACATTGTATGAAATGTCTGAGCAGTATCCCTGAAAACCACGAGTTTGTATTCCTTTCATGCGTCCATGTCACTAAAGCAAAATCTAAATGCTAGGTGGGCTCATTTCTAGTGACTCTTCCTTAGCTCTGTCATGATGCTTGATATGTGTGAGACTGGGAGAAAGGCTCCTTTAAAACAGTTTGTGGATTAAAATTTAAGGAAGTTATAGTAGGTGGTATTTCCTTGTTCCCACATCAAAATTGTTCTAGTACAAACCACAGTGGTACTGCACTCTGTAATTTCTCTGGATGTCTGTTTTTATACCTTACTGTGAGAACAGGGCAACTGGGTAACTTTTCAAGATTAATAAGGCTCTGGGAACTGGAGGAAGTGCTTTGAATACATACTCTTTGTAAACTCAAGCTGGAAAATAGAAATCTAAGAATGGCAGGAAGAAAAAGTAGTACCCAAACAAAGAAAATGCAGTGGAAGGCTGCCATGAGAAATAAAAAGGAAGGGGATCGTAATTCCCAAGTAGTTTGTTGTCCAAATCAAAAGTTCTCAAGAATAATGTTATCAATGCCATAAAACTGTATGGATCACTTCATAAAATAGAAAAGCAGCCCACTCAAATACATTATTTATCTAGGAGACAGGGTCTCACTATATAGCTCAGGCTGGCCTCAGCTTTCTGGTCCTAAGATTACATGTATGTGTCAATCATACCTTGCCCATGTCCTATCTTTAAAATGTATTTTCATGGACAAAATATACTGGTTGTATAGCCTTGTTTTTGTTTGTTTGTTTGTTTTTTGTGTGTGTGTGTTTGCGTGCACGCGTGTTAATACAAGTAAAGCATGTGGCACAGCACAGTGTAGAAGTCAGAGGACAACTTTCTAGTCAGTCCTTCTTTCTACTGTTGAGGCAGCACCATTCATATCTGCTATCACTGTAAACTTTGGCCTAGATGCTCTTTCATACTACTGAATGTCCTTATCACAACTGACTTCTAAGAATTATAAGCATTTTCTATACCATGGAGAGTGAACCAGTGTCTATTATCTTTTCAATGTCAAGAATCCTAGAAATAAACCTAAATAATGAATTCATTTAATAACGATAAAATACTAAAAAAATAAAGCAAACATCTCCATGGTTAATTTGAGCTTTCAAGAACTAAATACACATATTATGTATCTGTACAAATGCAAGATTACTGGTTCCCCACAGCTATCACAATTGCTCTTTAAGTCCTTACTTGCTTTTCAACTAGGAACCATGGGATTTCTGTCCTAGAGTGCTGTCCTTCCATACCAATGCAAGAGAAGGGATCTGGGTAGAAATCAAAGTTGTTTGATTTTAGTAGAAAATAAATTTGTTAGTAGAGACTGCTTTTCACATACATTAGGAGAACTGATTCCAGAGGGTACTGGGTGGGGGGAACCCATGACAATAAAACTACCACCAGTTTAAAGTTAACAGCACAATTTAAAAGCTAAACCAAAGAAAGGGAAGTTGATCTACACATATTTAAATATCTGAAGTACTATACAGGCACTCTGTAGTGAATGTTTTAAAGGTTTCCCTTCCAAAGCTCAACACCTAAAACACAGAGCAGCCTAGAAATACATTTCCATGAACATAGAACATACAGGTAACTGGAAGTACTAAAATCAAGCCACTCAGTGAATTCTGGAGTTGTTCTACTTAGACAACAGTACAATGGACAAGATTTAAGTAGGCAATTTTGTTTCTGCGTGAGCATCTGTTGTTTTGATTTAGTTTTCACAACCCTGGGCAGCCAGCCCACTTACCTAAGCTAGATCCTGCAGTATTTCTAACCATTTGATTATAAGCCTAGCCTTTTTGCCTGGGTTTATAAGAAGAAACACTAAGTGGAAGAAAGTGGGAGAGACAAGGTCTAGTACATCCGTGCTAACCTTTCCCACCCGATTTGAGATAGACAGAGAAACGGAAAGACAAAAAAATGTATTTGGCATGTTGTGCTGTTTGGGACTTATGCCTGGTCTGGAGAGAAGAAAAGGTCTGTAATCAGACAGTATGCAATTTAAGAAATCTATTGTATGCTACCAATATCATACTTTATTACAATGAAATTAATTTAAAGGGAAGAAACAACAGAAACACTGACACTTCAAATACAAATGACAGAATAAGATTTTTTTCTTTTTACCTATAAATCAACTGATCCAAACACTGTAGTACTCAAGAACAAATATTTGTGCTGGCTAAATTTATTTTGTTTTAAACCAGTCTTCAAGGTAGATTTTCTTACTTCAGATTTTCTATTATTGTCTCATTTAGTGAGTTCTTCTTTTTCAAGACAATTATAGTGAACTTCAAATGCCTCTGCCTCTTCATTCCCATCCCTAACATCCAATAAAACAAACAACTATCCGCAAACACGGAACACAAAAGACAACCATGTAATGTGACCAGAGTCTTAACTATAAAAACTATGCTTAGCAAGCCTGTTGTAGAAATATCTGCTCAAGAAGCACTTTTAATCTGTATGTATAAAACTGCACCAACTGGATGAATATGTAAACATTACTCTGACATTATGGATCTATCTATGATAGACAATGTAAGAGGAAAGTGGCTGAATTCAGAAAAGACAGCTCTGTATTTAATAAAATAATGGACCACTGTCACATTGTTTCAAACCAAATATGGCATTATAATGCCTTTCTAAAAATAAATCTAAGTCCCATGTGACATGCAGCCCTTTAGCTATGTCCATTTCCTTTTAGGGCTCAAGTTTCCCACAGGAAAACTGGCCAATGTTTGGCAAAATAGAGTGAAATCATGTATAGATAAGGCATAAATGCTAACAGTGTGGTCAACCTTTTCCTGCTTGGCTATTGTTGATTCTCCTGCATAGCAACACATCTGAAGAGCCCAAGGAGTAGGCAATCTAAAAACCGTTACTGACAAAAGTGGACAGGCAGAGAATCATTCTGAGTGAAAACGTGGTGGTGCTGGTAAGTAAGGGTGGTGTTGGTAAGTTAAGAATTAAATCAGAAGGTACAAAATTATGTGCAAAGCCATATTGTAAACATGTTTCTAGTAACTAAATACTTCCAAACACTTATTTCAATGCACATCAAATAAGTAGTAAGGTTAACAGCTTAGTATTACTGTATCATGTTGGACGCTTAAAATTTTACAGGGTATCACATGCTAAGAACAAAATGTTGGGCTTGCACGGTCTATGCAGTGAATTTCAGGTAAACTAGGGAGTTATTATAAAATAAGACCCCATCTCAATCAGTCAACCATCACCAACAACAAAATAACTGAAAACCCTGCTGCCAAGCCTGATGTCAGTTCAGTTCTTAGGACCCATACAGTGGAAAAGGAGAACTGGGCTATCCGGACTGCTCTCTGACCTCTCTACTGCCACTCCCCACAAATGCACACAAAATTAATAAAAACACAGTTATCATAAAGTACACAGTACATAATACAAAACCCAAGTCACTTCTTCTTATATTCCTCAACTTATATTTTTATATAACTTAATCAATTAAATTACAATTACTAAAATGGTTCTCTTTTAAACATTCAAACAAATACTCAACTTTTTTTTTATAAAGCTCATTTCTTCTGGAAATAATGTCTTAGATGATTTGAGAGTGCAGCAAAAGCTATGCAGCTGTGAAACAGCTATATTCTTTGAGATGGAATGTTACAACTCCATGCTAGCTCCTTGCTCTGAAAAGTGTTAAATGAGAACCACAATGAATAATACTGTTCACAGAACATCTCCAAACTGCCAGACAGCATTCAGAATTCAGGAAGAGGTCTGCATTTTTTTGCAGAAAAAAAAATTAATCTTGAAAGAATTGTCAAGAGACAACCACTTAAGTATTTAAAGGCTATCTTGTTTCATCACTAACATACTAAAGCCACTCACCATACATGGAGTGTGGGTAGGCAGGCCTGTTGTAATCTCTGGGGACCCATCTGGCTCTGTATCCTTGCTCTGGAGTTATAGGTATAGTTAAGTCCCAGGCTTTCTGTAGTGCTGGGGACCCACACTCATGTCCTCATGCTTGTGCAGTAAGCACTTTACTCATCAAACCATCTATCTCGGTAGCCCCCAACCTCATTTTTAAAATATTAAAAAAAAATGAGACCTGCTAGTTCCCTGCTCTCAAAAGGACACATTGTCCTCAAGCCTCCTTAGCTCTAACTATAAGCCCCAGAATTTCCCAATGAAGTACATCTACACAGTGAATGTACAAGTCAGTGTTTCCAAACAGACAGCAGTAACCCCAATGCATTCTCTAAAAGCAAGAAGAAATACCTAAGGCTTCAGTACAGAGGTTCTGCAGATCATGGGGAGAAGACTTCAGAGATGTGAGGGTGTGCTGTTTCTAGCAATAAGACTATCCTCACAAGACTACAATCATAGTAATTTATGAAAGGATTAATTCTTTATTTTTATTTTTAACCTGCAACAGGTTTTCTCACATCATACATTGTTTGGTATATTACAGATGAATTTTCTAGGGTCTTACTGACCTTTGTGTTTGCTTAATCTTGCCCAGCTGGATACTTTCTACATCACCATTATTCCTGGAGAGAGGGGAATAGGAAGGGCAGAAGAGTACAGACGAACAGAAAAACCCTCTCCCAGAGCCTATGGACCGACTTCTATGGAAACCTACTTGATACACATCTCTATCACCTACACGTTCCAAGCAACATTTTGTACTCTCTCACCACCTCTATCCCAGCTAAGGAAACATCTATCCCTACACAGACATCGGTTTTAATGCATTACTTTCCATGATATAAATTGCTTCTCATGGTATAAAAAGAATGCTTTTCAATAGCTGTTGTAGTCTCTCAATGAAAATTAAACATTAAAAATCTGGAGGGAGCTACACACAGAACATATCATAGTAGATTAGGAACCAAAAGGTCTTATGACTCCAGAATTCTCCACAATTCCCATAGAGACACACTGACCTTGCCAGTGTTTCTGGGAGAAGGATGTAAGATGAGTAACAGGAAACTGCTCAAACCAGCAGCTAGTTACCTCCTCTCTGACTTCTCTTCACTGCCTTTGGCTGAACATAGTTTATGTTCTTCATTATAAACAACCCTCCCTTAAAGATCAGAGGACACAAAGTTTACAATCACACACACACACACACACACACACACACACACACACACACACGTTCCTCTGAATGGAATGCTTAACTGCTATTTTGCTGGCTCTTCTATTGTTGACATTACCTATAGATTTCACATTACCTATAGATTTCTTTTTTTTTCTTTTCGTTTTTTTTTGAGACAGGGTTTCTCTGTATAGCCCTGGCTGTCCTGGAACTCAGAAATTTGCCTGCCTCTGCCTCCCAAGTGCTGGGATTAGAGGCGTGCACCACCACACTCAGCTACCTATAGATTTCTAAGTTATGGAAGAAGATATTGCAGCTCTGTCCACTCACAGGTCTACACCCACAATTCTTTCCCCCTAATTCTCAATAGTTTTGCTACCAATTTTGGCTAAGTCAATATAATTTATAATGAGTCAGAGTACATCTATGATTCTACTCCTTTACCTTTTTTTTTTTTTAATAAACTGTCCTATTTTCCTTTCTTCTGGTTTTCTCTGTATCTAAATACACTATGCAAATATCAGTGTATAATTCCTTTCAAAGTCTGAAAGAGTCTTAAACCCAGGTGTATATAGCTCAGCGATAATGTATAGCTCAGTAATAATGTCTGAGGCTCCCTTGTATCCACAATACCACAGATAAACCAACTCTTAACATCTACTCCTTAAGAACAGACCTCTGAGATGTCTTTTTTTTCCTGCTTATTTTTGACCAGTTACTATCTAATTAACCTGTACAGCCTCTTCCCCAGTGTTTTCTCTTTTTGTGGGAATTCTTCCTCCCTGGAGACATTTTCCTGGATTTTACTTATTTCTCCTTTGTCATTCTGAGGAGATACATTGTTCAGCAACTCTCTAAGAATGTATGTAAGGCTGGTGAATATATTCAGATATATCATATGTTATAAAGTGGGTTTATATTCACATTTTTATATTCACATTTGAATAATAGTTTAACTGGACATAAAATTCTGGCTTCCTTCCTCATACCAAGCTTCTAGGACTTTTCACCATCCTCAGTGTTTCGATATCTTTCAATGAAAAGCACCACATCGTCTCCTTAAGCACTGGGCCTTAACATTACGACTCCCTGCTATTCACCTATCCTTAACTGAGCCTGTTTTTCTCTTCACTTACTATCCTGCCTCTGCCTTTATTTTACTAGCTACCCCTACTTAAGTTTTACTTTTGAGCTTGTCTGGTGTTTAAAAATATCTTTTACACTTGAATTTCAGACCTTTTTGCTTGTTTGTTTTAAACAGTGCCTTGTTCTACAATAATGAACTCTTTTCAGGTTGTGCAGTTGGACTTTAATTTCAAGGGTTCCTTAGGAAGCCCACATCTTTGTTTGTTTTGGCCTCTGATTACTTTCCAAGAAGCTGTAGTATTAAAGGAGAAGCAGCCAGGAACAAATGCATACCTACAGCCCTAGTTAATGTAATAGTTTCAGGAGTCTAAGGCAGAAATTCAAGGGCAGGCTGGGTAACACAGGGAAAACTGTTCTCAAAAAAGGTGGCCTAGTGGGTACAGTGCTTTCATTTACTCTGTGAAAGTTCCTAACTATGCAAGTTCTTAACCTGTCTAAGTCTGAACATTCTTGACCAACAAAAGAAGGAAAGACCTTATGTATCTGCTATTTCACCAATGCACAAATGATACTATAAATTTCCTAAGAGACCCCATATACTTTGCTTTTCCAAATAGACACTATGTTAAGACCAAGACAAGCTGCCCCAGAAGCAAACTAAATGAAATTAGCTGCTCTTTGGATCACGAAACAGAAAGCTGTAAAATGATGAAATATAAATCAGTGACATAAAATCTTCTTAAAAGAAGACTTTCAAAGGCTAGCATGACTTGCAAGGGGTCTGATGAGAAGACAAGTGACAAGAGAACTAGATGAAAGCAACACAGTGCTCAACAGCACAGGCAGGTCAGCACTGGCCACAGATTCCTCCTGTGTCGGAATAGCAAGGCTTCTGCAATCTCAACGCTGATCGCTCACATGCCAGAACGGTGTTACCAACTTCCCTCTCCACTGGGCAACCATCTGCACAAGGTGTGCTTAATGATATACTTGCAGGAAACAGACTGCCATTATGTGAACTTATCCTAAATAAAAACCAATCATGTGTCTCTTTCCTAAAGGTGCCTTGATAAATTCCTCCAGGTGGGGTTGTCTGTGAGGTCCCTTGAAAACCCAATTACAGACTTACCATACAAAACATCTCAAGAATAAAATTTTCTGTAAGACACTGGAAATGCCCTCTTCTGGATACAAAAGCCTCCAATGTCAGGAAAAGAGGACAGAGCTAGAAAACTGTTGTTTTACTGTTTACTAAGACTTCTGCTCTGGAGCAGGTTCTGTGTTAGACTCTGGGGATACAGCTATCAGGGGTACTGTCTCTTGCACTCATTAAATTTTCAGACAATAACAGTAAACATGTGGTCTTCAGGGGTTGCTAAATAGCATGGATAGAAATGTATGGAAGCACACCATAACATATAGCTTAAATGTAAAACAATGGCAGATATATATATATCTTTTATTCATGAAGCATTCAATGGTACCATCACATTTGTTATCTGATCCAGCTCTATGGATCCCTATGATGGATGAAAGAACCTTTAGCATTTTCTCTTCCTACTAAACTAACCAGCTAATCAGGTTTCTACCGTTCAAAGTTCACGGTTATTGTGTCAGATGTCCTTTTGTCACCCAAATTTTTAAAGAAATGCCAGTGACTCACTTGCCTCATAAGAAACAGTTAACCTCAACAATATGTATCAACACTGTATATAATTTAGTATATTTACATTTGATTTTTCTTCAAGCTGAGACAGGAAAATGATACAAAGCTACATTATTCCATGACTTAGAGGCTCCAAAAAAACAAAACAAAACAAAGAAAAAACAAACTTAAAATGCTACTATTTCCCCACCATGAAATGTCTCCCAAACTGATCATATAACAACAAATTCTGGTTTGCCAATAACTTATTTCATAGATCTTTTTAATACAGAAGCACATGGTCAATGCAATTAAGATATTTCCTACAAAGTCACTGCACATTTTCCAAATGGATCTTTGAAAAGCTGAGGAAACACTTCTCATATCATTCTACCATCTGAGCCTATAGACCTGCCATTTCACTCAAGGAGATAGTTCATTTGTAGTATGAAAGTTCAAGTTTCTCCAATCCTAAAAATATTACATAAACTATTTAAGTACAAAGGAAAAGCCACTATAAAAGACTCAAATTGAATTTATCCAGTAATACTGCTAAAAAGAAAATCTGCCCAAAACAGGACTTTGAGTAGGAAGAAGCAAGCTTGTGAATAATTCTAGTACCCATTTGGGCTACTCAGTGCTTTGTCTGAGGTGGGTACTGGCTCACACGCAACTACTTCCTCACTCCTAAGCAACACAAATATTTTCACTGAAATCACTGTATATAAACATTTACAAGTTAAACCCTTAGTATGCTCTAACTTCAAACTTTACTATGAAGTAATTTTACACTATCTCTAAAAGCATATGTGTATTCTGATACTAGTGAAATACCAGAGTTAAATGAGGTATTTGAGTCTAAAAATATGCATTTTTTTCTGACTCTGAACTAGTCAGATTGGTATTCAAACAAAATGTCATCAAATGTTGCCATAAATGTGACAGAATAAAAAGATTAAACACCAACTTTCTGAGTCTATCATGCAGAGAATCGCCCCCTCCCCAAGATTATGTAACTATGCCCTTCATTTCTTCTTACCCAGCAAATTATAAATAAAATAGCCATGCAGAAAACGAATGGAGCTATAGAATCGATTCCTTAAGCCTTAACATTTACACAGCACAATGGAGATGAGACAATCTGAAAAGACATCTGTTAGTACCTAGGGTAATAGAGAGTCTATATGGATGTTTTCCTTTACCTTACTTAGTTTCTTCTTTAGTCTGTGTGCCAAAAAGCAATATAAATTCTACTCTGAAAAAAAGTCTTTAATAAAACCAGAAATTAATACTAGTAAAACTAAGCATCTGTTTTTTTTTTTTAAAAAAAAAACTTATTTAAAAAGCTGTGTTTAGATTAGCATATCAGCTTGGTTAGATATTACCAGAACAATTTTCTTTTTCACTGTTACAAAATGGAATCCCAGAACAAAAAACAAAAGGGACTTAACTCCTTCTAAGAGTGAAGTCGACTCTCTTATTACAGTTTTAATACATTTTAATAAAGACTGTTTCCAAGATTCCCATGTTTGCTGAACTAAAATTTCATAAGTGCAATGATAATATGAAAAGATTAAACTTCCTAGCATGTATGAAAAAGAAAGCTGGTGTGGTGGCACATTTGTAATTCCAGCACTTGGGAGGGAGAGAAGAACTAGGGGAGGCCAGCATGGGCTACAAGAGACTACTTCTCAGAAGGAAATGAAACATATCCAAACCAAATCTATAGAGCTAACCTTTCAGCGGTGCAATGCAAGGAGAAATGTATTGCAAACTGTTTTTCAAAATCCAGGGGAAAACATTTTCTCTCTGAAGCTGAAATCCAACAAAGCTATTTCTAACCCTGGATTTTCAGCATGAGCTCTGAAATCTGAATCATCGGAGCGAAACTTGCTAATACTTCATATAAAGAACAAGCAAGATTTGGAGAACACATATGAGGTTAAAATAAAATCAATGTCTAAAACATAAAAATCAAAATTGGCTGGAAGTTGGGTAGGGTGGATCTTTAATCCCAGCATAGACAGGTGGATTTCTGTGAGTTCAGGCCAGTTTTGGGTTTCCTCCATTGTCCACTTCACTAAATATAACTGTTGTATGCACACTACAACCTCTAGCCAAAGGCAGAGGCCAATTAATTTTCCTGACAATAAAAATGAAAACTAGCACAAAGTAGAGGGGATTTTGACACTAGCTGCCAAAAGCCTTCTCTCTTTTTAGACAAACAATTCTCTTGCTTTCAAGACACTGTTAAAAGGTTAACATATAAACACAGAACATTTGAGTTCTAAACAATAAAATTCTATACATTTGTTAATGCTTTGGAAAAACAAAATAAAACCAGACAAGTAAGGCAAGAAATGTATGTCAAAGGATTTTTTCCAAAAATAGGATAGCATGAAGGAGACTTGGCCCAACCAGAGTCCCCCTTCTCCCCTTCCAGGAGGCCTCCTTAATAGGGTCCAAAAAATGTTTTCCATAACTGTGATGCTAGCTGACTATTTAGAAGACAGTTTACACGCTGACTCTGGGCTGATTGCGTCAGTGGGCTCAGTTCTCACTGAAGACTTTGGATTAGAACAGAAAACACTGCAATCACTTTAAAAAAACATATTTTTACATTACAACTGGACAGCTGTCCATCTATTATTTATTTAGATTAAATACATTTTGTTATAAAACACCCAACTCAGTGTACACATTCTCAATGTTTACAGACAGAGGCCCAGGAAGAGCACTGTAATGTCGTTACTGCACACATGCTCACAATGCTCAGAAGCATGATGTGAAAGCAGCTGGCTCTCACACACTGTGTGGCTTCACTGCACAGTTGCTTCATTTCAAAACTCTATAAAGTAATATTCAGTGCTCACATTACTCATCCTATGGAGATTGCTCTCAAAAGGCAAGAAAACAAAACGTTTCACTATCTAAATGAATGCTGAAATTTGCAGTACAGTTATATTTTGGCACAGATAAAGAAAATCCTTGCTAGTTCAGCAATATATGTTAATATTTTCTGTTAGAAGATACCGATTGCACATAAATTCCAACTTGCATTTAAGAATCCAGAAAGGGGCAAGAAAATGGTTATTTTTAACATGCTGATGCTTTTCACACCAGATTCAGCCACACCAGTGGAGAGAGGTGTCAACTATGGCTTTACTCCTTTTGAATCTGAGAACTGTAGTCACTTCCATGACATTTCAAAAACCGGATCAAGAGTGATTCTTTTCATGATCCCGATTCTTCTAATTTTAAATCTCATTTAGGAAGCAACTTTTGCAAACTATGAAGGTTATCTGGGTAGTCTGTAGCTGCTCCTACTTCTCTAGTGAAGTGGAAGCAGAGATGGAGAGAAAAAACTGAACCAAAGCCATCCTTTCTCCTTGAAAATAGAGCGACTGAATATAAGAGCCCCCTCAGATATGAGATCCATTAGGGGGTCCTTTGAGCCTAACTGCGTAAGGGTCCTTGGCTGTGGTGTGACTTGCACAAGAAGTACACACAGACCCTGAAAGCCCCTTTAGTCCTTGTTGGAAAACACTGTTGGAGAGACTGTAAATGATACAGTTGCAGAAACTGTTACTAATAGCCAGCCAGGTAGTCAGGAAGGACGCAAGGCGGCTGCTGCAGCCAGTACAACTCTCCAGCAAAAAGTAGATGATGTACGGCAGCCAGAGGACATAAAACACACTGGTGATTCTCAACAGGACCATGGCATAGCGCTTATCTGGACAGGTCTGGGCCTCCCCAGGCTCCCGAGTCTGGCTGCTGAATTGGGCTTGCCTTTCGCTGATTTCTTTTGTGTGTTGCTGGCAGATGCGGAAGATGTTGAAATACGTGAAGCAGACAATGAGGGCAGCTGGGGCGTACAGCATCATCACGATGAACAATGTGAAGTAGGAGTTAGTGTGCCATGACTCTGCACACCACTGAAATACATCTCCATGATATCCGGGTTTACCCCAGTGGAAGAAGGAAGGCAGGAAGACCAGGGTGGAATACAGCCAAATCAGAAAAATACAGAGGCGTAGTCTCCAGGGAGTAACCAGGGTATTATAGGTTAAAGGCTTAGTGATGGCAATATATCTATCAATGCTGATACAGGCCAGAGAAGCCATAGAGATGCTCTTCAGAACTGACACTACAAAACCGAATACTTGGCAAGTCATGGCCTCCTCCATCGGAAGAGGGTAGTAGAGGAGTGATAAGGAAGGGACCAGGCAGCTTACCCCAACCAAGAGGTCAGCATATGCCATTGTCTGGATAAAATAACTTGTAGAATGGTGGTTTAACAGAGGTGCACAGTGAAATACAAAAATCACAATGATGTTGCCAGAAATAATTAATACAGTTAGAAAGACAATAATCAGCACTTCCAAAAGACAGAACCTGACAGTTTCCAAGTAGCCCAGTGCCAGAAGACAGAAAGGATGGCTGCTCTGATTACCATCCAAGGTGGAGTTCATCTCGTGCTCAGGAACTGGCTCTCACTTCATGCTGCCACCTGGCTGCTGTCTCAGTTCTCAGGAGCAGCTACTGTCACTGCAGTCAGCTTTGCATGCCTATGACAAAGCCAGGGAACCCTAGTCACCAGGCTCCTGGGGTTGCTGCTGTGGTGGGTATACTGCCTGCTGTACAATTTCCCTTTAAATTCTTCCTGGAATAGGGAGAGCCAACAGCAGTTGTCTGGCCAGTCCCAGACGCAGCCATACTGCCAGGTTCACCATACACATAGCAAGGGAGTAAGGCAAACTGGGGACAGTGTCTTCAGGCCAAGTGAGGGTGGGGGAGGGGCAGAGGGAGGAAGATTAGTAGCTTCAGCAGGAGTTGTAATGAGTCTCCTCTGAACAGCTGATAGAAGAAAAGGAGAGAGGAGTTTACATTTTGCATTACACATCCTAGACAAAGAACCTAGCTAGCTCTGACTGCCAGCACCCCTCCCACTTCACCCTAAGCAGCCCCCTCCATAAACAGCCCTTACTTCAAAGGAACAGCAATACCATGCTTCCAAGATCAACATAAAGAAAGAAATTACAAACCCTCATTTTCTTTTATTTTACGTGTTGTAGGAGAATCTCCTTATGGTAATCCTGATAACATTATCATTGATAAAAATTAACCATGATTAATTTTCTCCATTAAATCCAATTTACTATTATATCTCTGCAAACACCTTAATACAATTTATCTGCTTAGCTCAATTTCAGAGTGTTACCTGTGATTCTGCATGCTGAAATCCAAACAAAAGCCACAATCCATCCTTATCCGGAAAGCCTTGCAATGCAAGAATGTTCCTAAAGCCAGCCTACTGCGGAACTAAGGCACAGAGGGAGGGGCTAAAGGAGTAGGAGGAGAAGCAGAAAGAGGGGCTTGGGAAAAGGAAGAAAGCGGGCAGGGAAGGGAAACACGTGTGCTAGAGCACACACACTCTAGCATGCTGGACAACTCAGCATTCATTCCCACAGAGTGAAGTATCTGAAAGCTGTATCCTTGTCAGTCTGCAATCTTCCTCATAGGTAAATGAGCAGAATTCAGATTACCAGTAAGAAACATGGGCAGAGGTGGGGATGGAGAGAGGGAGGAGTCAGGATTTGGGCTGAAGTACAGTACCAGAGGAGAGAGGGGGAAAGTCCTATTTTTGTGTACTATGTCCCCAAGAACAAAGGACAGTGTCACAGGAAGGAAGCATGTTAACAGTACATGGCACCTGAGGAAGTCTAATTTAGCTGCACAAGATGTAACTAACAGCTGAAAGACAATATTCAGCCTCAATTTTCCATTATCATTTATTAGATATTGGCTAATATTTGAAAATGGTGCTACTTGGTCTCTCCTCCCTCAGTTTAGTTAGGTACTCCACTTGACTGGAGTGACAGTACACAGATATTCAGGTACAAGTCTTTGCATCTTACAGTTCAATCTTGTTTCTACTTATCTAAAACAATGCAAATTGAAATAACACACTATTTTTTTGGATAATGTCCTAAATGGTGCTTTTCAATAACTGGGGTGCTGTGGGAATGGTATAATTTTGCCTGAATAAAGCCTCACATCATCAGTAGAGTAAAAGAAAACAAATACTGGCAACTGTAGTAATCCTAAGAGATCTGTACACTTGAACAAAGAACCATGTGATCCAACTTGTATTTTTATTTATTTTATACATGCTTTCTTACTGTGGGCAAAGGATGCTTACAATCACAGTTCAGTGAAGTGTCAACACTTTAATTCAGGAAAGTAAGGACCCCAGAGACATGTTCAAGGAGACTAATAACAGTATGTGACAGGCCTCAGCAGAGAACAGCAGCAAGGAAGGGACAGCCTCCTGCCTCAGAGCTTTTTGTATTTAAATCACTGTCACTCACAGATAACTTGAGGAACCTACTCTCCCAGTCCTTAGCACATGTATGCTGAAGGTTCTACCTCTGAGAACCTCTTACACAATATGTCCATCAGTCTCCTGATCTGCAGTTTTATATTCCAGTATCTTAGCACAGCTGTAGTCTGAAAACACTGAATGAAAAAAATCCACATAACATTGCAACACATACTGTTATAGCTATTTTATGGTTATCTATTACTTTTAACTTCTCCCTACTTTGTAAGTTAAACTTTAAGGTATAAGGACTATATAGAATAATGACAGGTCTGGCACCATCTAATGCTTTAGTCACCTACTGAAGGTCTTAAAGTGTTCCCAGCACCCCAATTCAAGCTACACTAGCCAGAGTTTCACTGAGGTCAAAATAATATTCTAAAACTAAAATAATAGATAAATAAATAACAGTAACTAGGCAGTAGCTTACACTTATTATGACTATGAGTTATCCTTATTAATACTAATAGTCATAAGCAAGGTTCAGTTATCACATTTTATGCCTAGTGATATTAAATTGTCCAACAAAGACAGGTAGAAAATATGGAAGCTAGGACTTGAAGCAAGACAAACTGCCTTTTGTCAGACATATGAAACCATGTTACATGCTTGTTTAAAATTTTTATTTATTTATTTATTTATTTATTTATTTATTTATTTCATTTTAGAGGCAGAGTATATAGAGCAGGCTGTATAGAGTAGGCTGTTCTTAAACTCAAAGAAACTGGCTTGTCTCTGCACTAACACGCTCTTTTGTGTTATACTGTTTTTTTTTAAACCTAAATGTATGGCTTTAGTTGGGACTAGAACCACAACTGAACAGAACTCTTGACTTACATGTATAAAAGCCAGCATTAGAAAACCAAACTATAAAATAAACATGAAATAAAATGATTCAACTTTCTTTTCCTGTTACACAAAACCATTAACATGTCACTTTCTAAGGTTTGGCCCCTACTGCCTTCCAGCCTCAGCCCAGTCTCACTCGAGGTCACCCAGTCCTCACATTGAACAGAGCTCTTCCCAGCACCTGCAGCACCACAATCCCACACTCTCCCCAGACCACAGCCTCCAGGGTGACTTCAGAAGACAAGGCCTTTTAGAAAACAAGCTTAGAGGAGAGACCTTCAATGCCATCTGAGTTCAGTGATTATGTACTTTTTTCTAAAACTCTCATGAAATTTTATTTGTTTATAGTTGACTAAAACAGAGACAATCCTTTTTTTTTTTCTTAAAAAAAAAAAAACCTGCCAAATACAATAAAAATTGTTTTTAGGTTTCAAGAGCTTTTAAATGAAGCTGCAATAACTAGGTATGCATTCCTATTCTTGAAGTTCGGGACCCAGAAGCAAGTCCTAAAAGTCTTGCAATAGCCTAAAGGTTTCAGAGCACCTCAATTTTCCTATCGTGGTGCTTTAACTGATAAGTCAACATAATCCAAACCAAATCAAACCAAGACAAACAAAACCATCACCACCACCACCAGGAAACAGAAAACAACAAATCAGAAACCGTTCTGGTCCCAAGCTTTTAGACCAGGCTACTCAACCTGTATCAGGCTAAATGATATAAAACTTCTGTGGGTTAAACAAAAGGAAACAAAACAAAAAAATAATCCCAATACTAACAACTTCAAAATGATCAAGACAATATATTCACATTCTTGAACTTCTTAGCCATATTTGACAGATGGAATGGAAATGTTTTCACAAAGATATGTGGAGGAGGTCACATAGCCTCCTGACAGCTAGGTTTGATTTTCTGTTGCCTTATAAGGTCATGTCTAGCAGCACCTGAAATTCCTACTAATGTTAATGAGGCCTCCCCAGCACCCTGGCCCCTGATAATGATGTCCACTAAACCTGGTGGTCCCTACTCACCCTTCAAAGGCTTAAATACCCTTTGTTCTCCACACTAAAATGAGCTGTCTCACTGAAGCTGCCAGGGAGTCAGTTCTCATGGTGCTTGCTTGAGGTTTTTGTTCTGGCATCCTCTCCCAAGATCTATGGTTGTGATCACAGGCTGATCATGCAATATGTCAGGGAGGAGGAGCCTAAATGACATTTTAGTAGTATCCAAGGAAAATTGGTTCCAGGACCTCTATTGAATATAAAATTCATGGATGCTAAATCCCTTATATAAAATGGTACAGCAGAAAAATGGGGAATATGGTAGAATGCTTGCCTACCTTGACCAAGATCCTGAGTTCAATCTCTAGCACTGAGGGAGGAAGAAGTATTTATATATGGCACTCCTGTATACATCAATCCTTTGTAAATTACTTATAATATATAATACAAAGTAAATGTTAAGCAAATATTTGTTAGATTTTATTATTTGGGAAATAATGATAAGAAAGAAAAGTTGATAGATCTCTATCACTGATGGTTAAATCTGTGCATATAGAATCCAAAACTATAGAAAGCACACTTGGTATCCCAATGACTGCGTTTATAAATGGAAGCGTGAGAACTCTGAGTCAGAGCTCAGGCTTCCTAACTCCATGTGCCTCCTGCTCCACAGACAACCTTTCACCGCTGAGTGCCCAGAGATACATTCAAGGATTTCATTCCTTGCCTATCAAGTTCCAGAGAGAGAATTGTATTTTAAAAAGGAACGAGTGGGTGGGAAGGAGAACATCAGGGTGTGATGTGACCCACTAGTCTCTAATTATAAATGAATTTACTGTAGCGGCACTTTTCCTATAAAATTTGAAAACTAAACATTTAATCAAAAGGAACAGTAAGAGGTACTGACATAAAATATAAGATATTAAAAAAGCATAGCCAAAGACAGAAGGTACTAAGGCAAGTTCTGGGAGCTGCAACTCTTTTCCTTTCATGCCCAACTCCAACTGACATGTTACCAGATTCAAACACAGTAATGAGACAAGAGGCAGTGAAGCAAGAGGAGGGGATCACTTCCTGGGACCGGGAGGACTCTTTAGTGCTTGTTCTGGTGTGGTAGTTTAGTCGAAGTAGGTCGATTTCTGTAAGGCCAGCCTGGTGTACAGGTCTAGTTTCAGGCTAGCAAAGGCTACATAGTGAGACTCTGTCTCAAAAAAAAAATCAAAAAAAAAAAAAAAATCAAAAAACAAAACAAGTGCATATTTTATACAATTTTATACCATGGATTCCATGAAAAAAAAAGAAAAGAAAAGAGCCTTGGTAACATTTAACATTTCTCTTTTTTTTTTCTTTTGAGGCTTTATTACTTTATGCAGAGTGCAGATTGAGATAGGGAGGCCATACTAAAGACTAGCTTCAAAACTTACCATATAGTTAAGGATTAACTTGAATTGCTTCTGCCTCTACATATGTAGTGCTGGGATTACAGGAGTGAGCTATCAATACATGGCACAAGATTTTTTAAGTACAAAGAACACACTCTAAAACAATCATAAAAGTACAATAAATATATAAGCCAGGGTCACCATCTTGTTATTACCAAGCTTTATGCATTGTGTGCAACTGTGTATGCTACATTTTCCGGAGCTCCTGATTTTTCATTTAACCAGACAACAGCACAGGAAGACCCTGCACCAAAGATTATTGGTTTTGTTTTGTTGTGTGTGTGGGGAGGGTGGGGGTGAGGGTATGTTTCCAAAACAGGGTTTCTCTGTGTAGCCCTGGCTGCCCTGGAACTCACTGTGTAGACTGGGCTGGCCTTGAACTCAAGAGATTCCCCTACTTATTCCTACAGAGTGCTGGGATTAAAGGCATGCACCACCAGTGCCGAGTTATTCTTAACCTTTAATAAGGAGAGAACTTTTTTGACTGTAATACTTTTGTTTTGTAGGTATGTGAGCACGTATGAATTATATGTAATGACATTATAATATATAACATTTTCATACACATATTCATTCTCCCATTGTCCTTTCTTCTTCCCCATTCCTATTCCTGTTGACTTCTTTCCTCTTCTCAACTATTATGGCCTTTCAACTATCATATATCTTTTTCTTCCTGTAAACCAACAAATTAAGGTAGGGTCACTCACAGAACCACAAGTGGAGGGTTATTTTCAGGAGCTGGGCGATGTGCTAGTGGCTATATCACTGAAAAAATCATGTCTCTGCTACAGTGATCTTTAACTGTTATAGATACAAGAAGGGGTAGGACCTTGTCTCTTCCTTCCTGATAGAATGAATTCACAAGGCCACAATCAAGTGCAAGTCTTGGGCAGATGGTGGAACTCTCAGCTGCTGAGAGTTCAAGAGCTACAATTTGCTTGGAAGACACTGAAGTCCATCCCTTTCCACCCTCCTCTTCTGCAGTGTTTCCTGAGTCCTAGAGAGGGTGACACAAACAGATTCTCTCGTGGAACCTGCCTCAAAAGCTGTATACCAGATAAGACAGGGATGGTTCTACCACTCCTTTATAACTCCCACTGGGCTTTGTCAGGCACATTCTACAAAGGGCCTTCAACTATTCTTTTGTTTTGTTTTTCGAGACAGGGTGTCTCTGTGTAGCCCTGACTGCTCTGGAACTCACTTTGTAGACTAGGCTGGCCTCGAACTCAGAAACCCTACTGCCTCTGCCTCCCAAGTGCTGGTATTAAAGGCATATGCCAACACTGCCTGGCAACTATTCTTGAGATTGGCTTCCTAGGCCTACAATTCTGTTTATGTTGGACATAACATTTTCTTTTGAAGATCACGACCTTTCCCTATAAGATTATTTTAACAGTTTCAAAAAGATAATATAATAAAATAAATTCTAATAAAATTTAAATATTTTCTTTACAAAGACTTTATACCTCTTTCTCTTATCAAAAATTCACAGGTGGGACAGAGTGGTTAAAGGAACCTAGGCCTGAGAACCTAACAGTGGTCCTTGGGAGCCACGCATGAAAAGACAGATAGAGAGAATGGACCCCTAACTGCTTTCCTCTGTCTCTTGCCCACATATGTACAAGGGCACTAGCATGCCCACATACTCACACAAAACAAATAAAATGGATCTGTATCTTCATAACCAGGTTTCAAATTTACCTATTTCCTACCAGAGAAGCTGTTTCCTAGCAGATAAACTCCCACAATTTTTAGAAAACTAAAACCAAACCCAGTAATATGGGTACAAAAGGCACAAATGCTGGCTAACTTTATAAGAAACCATTCTACATGTTTATATGCCATAAGTGGAATACTTTTTTTTCTTGCTTTGTGAAACTTTGAAGAATGTCTTAACTTGAGTAGGAGATACTGTGAAAATAAGGGTTTCACTTTAGAGGATTGAATTATGTTAAATGTAAGGCTAGAGATTATTTTCTTATTAAGTATAGAAACTAAAAGGCCTTCTTTATCAAAAGCATTTTTTAAGGAAACTAAATCTATAGCTGAGGGTGGTAGCTCATGCCAACAGCCTAGAGCCTTAGGTAGGAGAACTGCCACAGGTCCAAGGCTAATCTTGCCTGCACTGTGAGCTTTAGATAGGCCAGGGCCCCTTTTAAAAAGCCAAAAAACCCAAAAAGCCAGGCTTAGCATTACACATCTTTAATCCCAGTGCTTAGGAGACATAAACAGGTGAATCTCTGAGTTCCTGGGCTACAGAATGAGTTCCAGGACAGTTAGGGCTAGCTACACAGAGAAACCCTGCCTCAAAAACCAAATTAAAAAAAAAAAAAAAGGAAAAATAAGGAAAAACAAGTAAACAAAAACCCACCCCAACAAAATGAAACATTGTAAACACTGCATTGCATATACAGCCTGGCTCAAAACTGATTCCAGGTGGGAAGGACATTTCCCACCACTGAGATAAACTCAACCAAGGAAGTAAACTTTGTGCATTTATCTTTGTGCCAAAAGAAAAACACATTTTCTTTTGGCCATACTTATTTAAGATAAAGAATAAAACATTTGACCATTCACTCTAAACTTTATAACCTCTCTGACCTTTGTGATGAGAATTCGGTACTTTTCTACTAAGTGATCGTTGTTGTGGCAGCCTGCTAGCAGCTGCCAGACTTCTCCACGAAGAGCTTCAGGAACACCACTTCTCACTAAGGATGACAACTGCTTCGGTCTCACACTCAAGTTGAGATGCCTAAAAATAAAGCCATAATTCATTACTTTGGCAAGGGAAGAGGCTCTGAAAGATTCCTTACTGAAAACAAAATGGTGTACAAAGAAATAAGAAGGTAACAGAGTAATAATAAAAAATGAAGCACAACATGGCACCTGTAAACCTCCGTGTCTAAGTATCATTAAATCATTATCTAAAAAAGATCTGGAAGCTAGGAAGTGGTGGTGCATGCTTTTAATCCCAGCACTTGGGAGGCAGAGGCAGATAAATCTCTGAGTTTGAGGCCAGCCTGGTCTATAGAGTGAGGTCCAAGACAGCCAGGGCTACTCACAGAGAAACCTTGGTGTGAAAAAAACCAACCAAACAACCAAAAAGTAACTGGAAACTACAGGGTCGTTTTTTGGTTACAGCTTATGTACAAGTTAGAGCAAAAGTACAATTAGATACTAGAGAAATGTTTTGCCTCTTCCACAGAGACTATCACCTGGTTCACAAATGTGTAATGTTTTCCCTTCTGCCCACCTCTAACCTTGAACACAAATGGCAAAAACACATATACACATGAAAAATTAAATAAAAATAAGTCACTGAAAAATTTCAATTAATGGGCATAAAGAAACAACAACAGCAACTATGAATTGCATATTTATATATTCTTAGTTACAATATTTCAAGTATGTTTTCAGCAGATTTTGTCTCTTTCTTAAAGTAACAGCTTGAATATATGTGGTGGCTAAGAACATTTACAAAAACCTTGGGTTTCAGATTTCATGTGTAAAATGAACAAAATAAAGCCTGTCTTCAAACACTGGCCTGATCTCAATGCTTGTGTCTTAAAGTGACCATATTATAAAGTCAGATGTTATATCCATAATACAGAAAGGTCAATGAGGCTGGTCAGTTCATTGAAGGCATGGGTGATCCTGAGACATATCACAGCTCCTCTGTGACTGGAAAACCACGATTAATAAGTCACTAAAGCAGGATCCTGACCCAGAAATGCTCCTGTGACTATCAGATTGAAGCACAAGTCACTGATAAAAAGAACCACCAGTACATTATAAATGTCTGAGACTTTTCAAATCACCCAAATTCTATGAGAATAATACACAGTGTATTTAAAAATTGCTCATTTCTTGTTTTATGATTCTGCACCCTGATGTGAGAGATAAGAGCAACGCATATAAATTTTTCCTTGGTTGTGTGCATATATGGAGAGTTACCAGCAAAAAGCAGTATTAGTCTTAATGCTATTAATTAAAGGTTTGAAACATTATGGCCTTGGGGTAAATAAACTTTGACACACAAATATGTGTCCTTTTCCAATTATTATTTATGATTTTTTTTGATTTTCAACAGCAGAGGTAGTTGTGACAGAGTATCACTGGCCCACAAAATCTTAAATATTTGCTATTTGACTCTTCACAGAAATATTTGCTAACCATAACTTAGACTAGTAAATTTCTTTCAGAATAATTTTAGCCATTGACAATATTAACTTTACATATAACTAGCACAGTATTTTATACTGAGCACATCAGTGCTCCTATCTTCCAAGAGTCACAGTCAACTGAATCTGGAGAATGACACATAGATCCTAGCGCTGTTATTAAAATCTATCTTTGGGGGGCTGGAGAGATGGCTGAGTAGATAGGGCACATACTGCTCCTCCTGAGGACCAACTTAAATTCACAGCATTCATATCAGGCAGCTGACAACTGCCTATAACTCCAGCTCCAGGGGGATCAGGCTCATTCATGTGCACACGTCCTCCCATAGCCCCCCCCCCCCATAATTAATCTTTTTTTTTTTTTTTAGATTTTATTTATTTATTTTATGTACGTGAGTACACTGTTGCTCTCTTCAGACACACCAGAAGAGGATACTGGATCCCGTTGCAGATGGTTGTGGGCCACCATGTAGTTGCTGGGAATTGAATTCAGGACCTCCAGAAGAACAGTCAGTGCTCTTAACTGCTGAGACTTCTCTCCAGCCAAACAAAAATAATTTAAAAAAAAACTACTTTCAGTAAATAAATTAGCATCAGGAACAGACTGGCTATATTAACAAATTCTGGATTTGCCAGTTTAGTTATCAGAATGCCTAACCTGTGTATAAAAATGTACAAGTCTGTAATATTGTTATAGTTGAAAGAGTGCACACAATTTGATGCTGTGCTAAGTGTATGGTAAATATTTAAACTATCAACCCTAAGATCCTAGAACACATAGGATGGACAAAAATGTTCAGATAGATGAAACAGACTAGATTATTATATATCTGAAGACATTAAAAAAAAAAAAACACAAGCAAAAGTATTTGAAACTGCCACACCACCTCCAATAGGATCTGTGTGACAAGTTCCACAGACTGAGGCGATCGACCTCAAAGGGGGAGGCCTCCTGGAACCGGTTATGGAACTCTTCGCTGGAGAAGAAATATTGAGCCACAGTTCTCATGGCAATCTGTTTGTTTTGTTTTCTCTTATTCCTTTTCTTATTTACATGTTCTTGGTAGCCTAGGCCAAGATCTTAAGCGAGAATAATGGGTAAGAAACCATCCCTAGAGATGGGGCCACTAACATGACCTTATCCCCAGGGAAACCAACGCTTTACTTTCTAAATCATTTACAAAACTATAATGATAAAAACTTTCCCAACAATAAAATTTCATATGGCTACACGTGTGTCTTGGAGGTGGATTTTGGTATATGGTAAAGAAAGCCTTAATTAGAAAGAATTAAAATAGTTTAAATTTATACATTGAAGATTATAAAAAATCAGGCACTAGATGTTAAATAACTGACCATGGGGCTGGAAAGTTAGTTCAGTGGTTAAGAGCACTGACCATTAAAAATTTATTAACCTGCTCCTGGAAATATGCCACTAGCCTTGGATGACAGTCCCCACTGAATACATCCTTGTTATATTTTGATGATTTATAATGATGTTACCTGTTCTGTTTGTGATTCACTGAATAAATAGTTTCAGAGTTGTAATGCTTGGATGATTTTTGTGCTTTGCTGTGCCAAATGATTTTTGTTGGTATTTGTGATTGATTCACTGGATATAGTTTCTAAGAGATATAATGTTTGGTTTAATGTATAAAATCCCCTGCTTGAGAGCTGCAGAATACACTCAGATTCAAACTGCCTCTGATTTTGTTTCTGTTTGTCACCGCCAAATCCTTACCCACCTAGCTTCCAGGACCCACATTCCAGGGACCCCTATACCCGACTGGGGTGGTCCATGGCATGAAACAATCTTAGGACAGCAGAAACAGATGGGAATTCCATTATTGTATTTAAGAGAATGGTAGGACACAGCTGATTATGTTAACAAAGTTTGACAACAAAACAAATGAAGGCGTTATTCAAAATGTGCTAGATTCCCAGAAATGGAATGAGGCCTTACCAGGTATGGTGACACATGACAATCCCAGCACTTGGAGGCAGAGGCCTGTGGACCTCTGTGAGTTCTAGACCACTCTGGTCTATAGAATAAGCCCAGGACCAAAAAAAAAAAGACCTCTGGACTCTGAACACTGTAGAGATGGTTTTAACTATATTATGATGAAGTCTTGTCAACACTGAATTACAATGCTGGTTTACACAAACATTTCACACATATAAAATTCCTGTAGAAGCAGTCCACACACTCCAGCTTACTGAGCTGAAACTGAAACTGACAAGTATCAGCAATCCTGGATCTTATTAGTAAAGAAATATAAAAATTTAAGACGAGACATTTCCAAGTGCTTTTGCACAGTTCATGTATTACAGTCGTGTGTCTAAAGACAACTCATGCTTTAGTTTACCATTTTCTTTTGTACATATTTGATATTTCCCAATGCAAACAGTGTTTTGTCCAAAGTGTAAACCAGTGTCAGAGTATCAGAGCAGATGATGTCCATGTGAAGTGCTAACCCTGAGGAGATGACATCTGCTGAAACACAGCTTTACCAAAAATACAGTTAAGTTTAATAGTCAAAACCTGTAAGGGGATAAAAACCTTAATGTATAAGGCCCCTAAGGAACATTAATGATAATAATCAGAACATCAGAATAGAGACAGGATCAGATCACTTTCAAATTTAGCTTTTTCTTCGCAGGACATCCTACCAAGGAAGAAAAGATATGCTATATATGTCTTACCAGAGCACCTCTAGTTATGCTAATCAGCAACCAAAGGTAATATACTGTTTGTAAACAGGCTTCCTAACAATGCTGTCAAACTCTTTTTTGTTGTTTTTCTTTTAGACAGGATCTCTTTGTGCATCCCTGGCTGGCTTTGAACTCATTATATAAGCCAGGCTGGCCTTCAATTCAGGGAGATCCTCTGCCTCTGCATACCGAGTGCTGGGATTTAAAGGGCACCACGCTCGGCCAAATTCTTTGTTTTGAGATACAATTTTGCGCTATAGCCCAGGCTGGACTTGAAGTCTTCTTCCTCCTTCCACATCCCACCTCTGAGATTGGAGACATGTTCTACCATGCCTAGTTTGTAGGAATCAGTCACGTTTTGTTTTGCAGTTTTCATGATTAAACTGAGAGCCTCAAGGATGCCCAGCAAGTGCCCCACTACAGAGTTATATCCCAGCCTAAGCCTAAACTATTTATTTAAGTAGTAAAAATAATGGATACAGCAAGGCACTCATATCATGCTCAGGATACTCAGCATTGATATTTCAGGTATTATATGTATCACAGGTAAGGAAAAACCCTACCCAAAGTATCTGTGTAACACACACACACACACACACACACACACACACACACACACAGCACGACTATCTTCTAAACTCCTCTGATCATTGGATATTAACAATGTATTAACAATGTATTTTTTTTTCCTCATAACAATTTAACAGATTTATTTAAAATTGTTATAAAGGTGAACTACTGTTCTGCTCACTGAAGCACTCTGACTTACATTAACGCTTTTTTTGGGTCTCACTTTTATATTAAAATTTCCCACACAAATGGCAATTAAAAAACCGACAATATCTGATTTCTGTCCCCTATTTTTCTACTTGCCAACTGTACTTAGATATCTTTAAACTCCATGGGGAAATTTATCTAACACTGAGAATAATTAATAATTGGAAGAGAGTAAAACAGACTGAAAAAAGAACCATCTCCAATTGTAGTAGATTTTTAAGCCAGTTCACCATGTCTGTGGCCTGCTAACTATTAAACATTTGGCCTGAATAGCATGCAGGTTGGTATCTTCAAAAGGGCAAACAAGACAGGTCTCACCTGCATCCCGCATAGCACTAATAGCTACATTTTAGAAGTATATATCTGAAACCCTAAGGAATTCCTTGCACCAGAGGTTGTAGGGGATGTCTAAATTTTAAGTTAAACAGAGTTCTGATTGCATCTAATTTCAGAGTACCATAGAACCAGGCCTATATTCATTACATTTCCTCATCCCCCTAGTAGAGGGCACACTGCTGGAAAGAGATTTTGTAACCACACGTAGATTTGTGGAGCAGTCTCATTTGCACAAAGCCATTGTAGAGAAACCTCCTTATACTCCTTCACTTAGAACTTAGCAAGCAAGAGGCAGCTTTGGTTTTAAGAGTGAACGTAGAGGAGGCATGTTCTGTGGTTATAACTAACTAGTCATTCTTATCTTCTCCAATGTACAAAACCAAATGACCTTTCTCCTCTTCCTCTCTGCCTATGAATTCCATGTCTGGACATTTTTCTGATCAGTGAGACTTTATTAGGTTTCTAATGATCTCAGACTGATTCATGTGTTTGTTATTGTCCTTATAAATGTCTATCTCATTTGCAGATCTCTGTTATTGGTTCCAGCTTGCAAATTAGGTAAGAATTGAGAGTGACAAGTGAGATGCAGGGTGAATCTATAACTCACCATTTTGACAGCAGTTCTCCCCATGTTTCAAGAATTTTTTCTGCACATTCTTTGGATACATCCCCAAATCCACTCAAGAGAGGTTCATCATTATCTGTAATAAGGAAAGAAGGAAGGAAGGAAGGAAGGAAGGAAGGAAAGAAGGAAGGAAGGAAAGAAAGAAAGAAAGAGAAAAGAAAAGAAAAAGAGAAAAGAAAAGAACATGGGATTATAAAAGGCAAATGTAAACATTTATTGGGAACATGAAGCTATAACGTATGTTCTCAATATTTATGCACAATACTTTTATGACCTGTTTAATTCTTTCTTGCTTTCTACATGTCATTATTATGTCAATTATAGAAAAGTCATTTATGTATAAAATACAAAACTCAAAATGTGAAATGTCCTCTTTTTCCAAAGTAGTCAGTTTTATGTACAAAACCATGTAACAGTTTTATCTAAAGTAGTAAAGAACAAAGCTCGGCCCCCAAGCGTCTAGTAAAGGAACGTGGTAAATGGTGGAATAAATGATGGCTTTATTGAATCATTATTCATTTTTGTTTCTCTAGCTCACTTTCCCAACTTTTACCTTTACGTGTCTGAAAATGCTTTAATGACATTTAATACTTTGCAAAGTAAATTAAAAAATATTGAATTATGTCAGTTATGTAAGTATTGCAAGTGTTTGTATTTACATAATGATATAAGAAGATGAAGAAGTAAATCATCAGTATGATCTGTTAAAAAGAACAAACAGGAGCTGGTGAGATGGCTCAGCAGGTAAGAGCACCCGACTGCTCTTCCGAAGGTAATAAGTTCAAATCCCAGCAACCACATGGTGGCTCACAACCATCTGTAACGAGATCTGGCGCCCTCTTCTGGACTGTCTGAAGACAGCTTCAGTGTACTTACATATAATAAATAAAATAAATTAAAAAAAAAAGAACAAACAAATGGAGCATAATCAAGATATTAATAATCACTGTGTGAGTGAATGATGAACTATTGTGAATATTATTACTGGTTTTTAATGACATTATGACTTTATAAATGTTCTTCTTTTTTTGTTTGTTTTGTTTTTTTGAGACAGGGTTTCTCTATATAGCCCTGGCTGTCCTGGAACTCACTCTGTAGACCAAGCTGGCCTCGAACTCAGAAATTCGCCTGCCTCTGCCTCCCAAGTGCTGGAATTAAAGGCGTGCGCCACCACGCCCGGCATGACTTTATAAATGTTCTATAGAATGACATTAAGTTAGAACAGAAAACAAAATATTAATAAGAACAAAATGAATAATTTAAAATTTAAGTAATGAAAATTAAGAACATATAGGAGACTAGAGAGATGGCTCAGAGGTTGAGAACAGTAACTACTTTTTCAGAGAACATGGATTCAGTTTTCAACACC
Organism: Mus minutoides; assembly: GCA_902729485.2. Taxonomy (NCBI): domain Eukaryota; kingdom Metazoa; phylum Chordata; class Mammalia; order Rodentia; family Muridae; genus Mus; species Mus minutoides. The sequence goes on from LR749658.1 coordinate 2,065,753, forward strand.
CATCTGTGGCTCACAACCACCCTGTAAATCCAATTGCAAAGGCTCTGAAGCCTTCTTTTCTTCTTGGACAACAGGCATGCCCATGGTGCACAGACATATATGTAGGCAAAATATCCATAGACATAAAAATCAATATTAAAATTAATTTCAATTTAATTAATCAGAATTTAGAGACTATAATATATGCAAGTGGTAAAGAAAATGATAGTGAGGGGCTGAGGACATAGCTTAGTGACAGACAAGTAGTACACTTAGCATATTTGAGGCCCTGATTCACACCCAGCACCAAAGAAGAGAAAACAGAAGGTAAAATGGGACATTTCCACTTAACTCTCTGAGTACTGGTGCGTTTGTAATGGCTTGCTATCTGTAGCATTAGGATTACGCTGTTTTTCACTGATGTATTACACATATGCCTACAAATGATTGTCCCAAGTTAAAAACCATTATTTTCAAGGATTTAATAATTGTCTGACCAACTGTTTTTTCAAACAGTTATAAAAATTTATATTCTCACTAACAGGGTACAGCAGTCCTTGTATGTCCGTTTACATCCTCACTCAGCAAAACTGTGAGGACAGCATTACCACGTACTCCTCCTTCAGAGATTATTGCCTCAAAGCAGCAACTTTAAAATTAAGCACATAAAGCTTTGACACCTATTATTAAACTTCCTACATTGTTAGCATTTTGGGTATTTTCATAATTATGATTGTGAGACAAGGGAAAGACTGAATATAAATGAAATATTTCTGTATGTGAAGAATGGAGAGCAGAAAAAAACTCAAGACTCTAAGGACAATTTCCCCCAAACCCATTAGTATGCCAGAATGATACTACTTTGTAATTTCTCAATTTTCCATTCATTAAAACATCCCCCATATATAACCTGTGATAGAAAACATAAAAAAATGTGCTAAAATGGGCTGGATATCGCTGAACCTAATTATACAATGGAAACTCTGCAATGTCAAGAAAATTTACATTTTACATGGTGTGGTAAGTCCTTCCAAAGCAGTAGGAAGAGCTGTCTTCCACAATTCTCTCCTACTGCTCTAGACTCTTTCAATAAATTCTAATAGCAATATCATGGAATTTGTCATTAGAATCCAAGGTACTCAAGTCATGGGTAGAGAAAGGGAATGTGAAGTCATTTCAAGTGTCAGAATATTATTTTTTAAGTTCAGCTTTCTTGTCAAATGTCCTCTAGGTGAGAAACCTCTGTGGAATATTGTCATTTTTCCCAAGGAGCAAACATCACAGTAAAATAGCATTCCTGGTGGGAAAGGTGGATTAGAAAGATTTTGCTTGAAGAAGGCATGACCAAGATCCCTGCACTCCAGATTTGTCACAAATGTCCTTTTATATGTGTGGATCCTAGGACTTAACTCCTGCCAGTATTTTCTAAGTACCCACTGCACATTAGATATTGTGGTCTACACTGAGGAAACAACACAGGGCAAATAGACTCCTATTCCTCTGTAGAGTTTATGTTCTAGCATTTACTACCTTCCCCCATGGACTATCAGGTAGTAATAGCCCCTATTTCTCTCTAGTTAAGAACTATGAGTAGATGCTCCTAAACCCACTCAAAAATTTGAATCTCTCTTTCACAACTTAGTGTTAGGTATTATCAGTCCTGATGTCATTATTTAGTAGGGTGAAATTTTATTTTCACCAGCAGATATTCCTCAAACTCTGTGGAAAAGAAACTGAACATTTTTCTTGCACAACAGTCTTTCATAAATCTAAATTGTTTGTACTGCTGAGTTTGAAGGTTTATGTAGACATTTTTCTATTCTTCAACTGTAGAAGATGTTGACCTAAAAGAGAAACTGCAAGTTTTAAGTCTACCAGATATAGCTGACAATCCCAAACAGGGAGAATGTTCTATGTCCCCACGAAAAACACATTTGATGGGCTGAAGAGATGGCTCAGCAGTTAAGATCACTCAGGGTTATCCTTCCACAGGTCCTGGTTTCTATTCCCAGAAAACACATAGTAGCTCATAACCATCTATAACTTGTAGTCCCACTGAATCCAACGCTCTCTTCTGATGTACATACATACAGGTAGACAAAACAGCCTTATACATAAAATAAATACATGAATAAATCTAAAAGAAAGACAGGAAGGAAGGAAGGAAGGAAGGAAGGAAGGAAGGAAGGAAGGAAGGAAGGAAGGCAGGCAGGCAGGCAGGCAGGCAGGCCGGCCACAACTTGGAATGGTTTGGCAGAGGAATGCCAATTTAAAAAAAATAGATGGGCCTTTATGCATGTCAATGATTTATGAGAGCCAAATGTAGAAGATAACAGATTTCAGGTCAGAGTCAAAGCACACAAATTCAAATTCACATAATGACTGCCAATTTCTATCTGTGTAGCCTGTGGCAAATTTATTTATTTCTAATTCTACTTCTTTATATGAAAAACAAGGACAATGATAATTTCTATTTTTCAGGCTTACTGTGAGGATTATGAGAATTGGGCACTTTGCTACCACACAATAACCATTTAATCATTAAAAATTAATAATCCTAAAAACTGACCATAAGGTGATTAATCACAAGACAGTGGGACTTAAACAAACAAACAAACAAACAAACAAACAAGAACTGAAAAATCAGTGTTTATTCTCATCTTGAAAAAGTAGAAATGAGGGACTGAAGAGATGGCTCAGCAGTTAAGAGCACTGACTGCTCTTCCAGAGGTTCTGAATTCAACCCCAGCAACCACATGGTGGCTCAAAACTATCTGTAATGGGATGGGATGCCCTCTTCTGGTATGTTTGAAGAGAGCAATGGTGAACTCATAAACATAAAATAAATTAAAAAAAGAAAAAGCAGAAATGAATCCACACACCTATGGTCACTTGATCTTTGTCAAAGGAGCTAAAACAATCCAGTAGAAAGAAGACAGCATTTCAACAAATGGTGCTGCCTCAACTGGAGGTTAGCATGTAGAAGAATGGGAACTGATCCATTCTTTTTTTTTGGTTTTTCGAGACAGGGTTTCTCTGTATAGCCCTGGCTGTCCTGGAACTCACTTTGTAGACCAGGCTGTCCTCGAACTCAAGAAATTTGCCTGCCTCTGCCTCCTGAGTGCTGGGATTAAAGGCGAGCACCACCACGCCCTGCGAACTGATCCATTCTTATCTCCTTGTCCAAAGGTCAAATCTAAGTGGATCAAGAACTCCACATAAAACCAGAAGCACTGAAACTTATAGAGGAGAAAGATATGTGCACAGGGGAAATATTCCTGAAAACAGAAATGGCCTGTGCTGTAAGATCAAGAATCCACAAATGGGACCTCATAAAATTGCAAAGCTTCTTTAAGGCAAAGGACAGTGTTAATAAGACAAAACGGCAACCAACAGATTGGGAAAAGATCTTTCCTAAACCTAAATCTGATAGGGGGCTAATATCCAATATATATAAAGAACTCAAGAAGGTAGATTCCAGAAAACCAAATAACCCTATTAAAAATGGGGTACAAAGCTAAACAAAGAATTCTCAACTGAGAAATACCCAATGGCTGAGAAGCACCTAAAAATGATCAACATCCTTAATCATCAGGGAAATGCAAATTAAAACAACCCTGAGATTCCACTTCACACCAGTCAGAATGGCTAAGATCAAAAACTCAGGTGACAGCAGATGCCTGTAAGGATGTGGAGAAAGAGGAACATTCCTTCATTGCTGGTGGGATTGCAAGCTGGTAAAACCACTCTGGAAATCAGTTTGATTGTTCCTCAGAAAATTGGACATAGATTTATCTTAAGATACAGCAATATCACTCCTGGGCATATACCCAGAAGATGCTATAACATGTAATAAGGACACATGCTTCACTATGTTCATAGCAGGTGTCCCTCAACAGAGGAATGGATACAGAAAATGTGCTGCATTTATACAATGGAGTACTACTCAGCTATTAAAAACAATGAATTTATGAAATTCTTAGGCAAATGGATGGATGTGGAGGATATCATCCTTAGTGAGGTAACCCAATCACAAAAGATCACACATGATATGCACTCACTGATAAGTGGCTATTAGGCCAGAAGCTCAGAATACCCAGGACACAATTTGCAAAACACATGAATCTCAAGAAGAAGGAAGACCAAAGTGTGGATATCCTTCTTAGAAGGGGGAACAAAATTCCCATGGAAGGAGTTACAGAGACAACATTAGGAGCAGAGACTTAAGTCATGACTATCCAGAGACTGCCCCACATGGGGGTCCATCCCATAAACAACCACCAAACCTAGACACTATTGCAGATGCCAACAAGAGCTTGCTGATAGGAGATTGATATAGCTATCTCCTGAGAGCCTCTGCCAGTGCCTGACTAATACAGAAGTGGATGCTCATAGTCATTCATTAGACGGAGCACAGAGTCCCCAATGAAGGAGCTAGAGAAAGTACCCAAGGAGCTGAAGGGGTTTGCAGCCCCATAGGAGGAACAACAATATGAACTAACCAGTAACCCCAGAGCTTCCTGCGACTAAACCACCAACCAAAGAAAGCACACGGAGAGACTCAAGGCTCTAGCTGCATATGTAGCTGAGGATGGCCTAGTTGGTCATCAATGGGAAGAGCGGCCCTTGGTCTTTGGCCCAGTATAGCGGAATGCCTGGGCCAGGAAGTGGGAGTGGGTGGGTTCGGGAGCAGGGGGAGGGGGAAGAGGGGAGGGGATTTTCAGAGGGGAAACTAGGAAAGGGGATAAAATTTGAAATGTAAATAAAGAAAATATCTAATAAAAATTAAAAAAAAACAAAAACAAAAAATAGAAAAAGCACACATAATCATGGATATTTACTTTTTTAATGAAGTTAATCATTTCTTTATTTTTGTTAATGTGACTGTTTTGCCAGAAGTGTACAAGGCAGCCTATTTATCTCTATTGAGTTTTGCACTTTCAATCCCAGCTCAAAACAACTCTTAGGATGTCCCACAAACTCTCCAAAATGAAAAAAAGAATTTGATGAACATTGTGTGAATTTTACAAACTCAAATGACTTTCTATCATCACACTGTCATTCATTAAAAATGAAGTCCTTGCACTGTTATGACAACCACTCTGAAATGTTCATTTTTCCTGTGCCAAAAACTTCCTTCTAGCTCCCACTTCTTTGTGGCCAATAGATTATAAAATCTCATTTTCCAAATGTGATTACAATACCTTAAAGAATGCCCAAATGTGGGCTGGTGGGATGGCTCACTGGGTAAAGGTGGTTGCTGTTAAGCCTGTTGACCTCAGGGTAATCCCTGCAACCCACAGAGTAAAAGGAAAGAACAGATTGCTGCTAAGTTTTCCTGACCTTCACTGGTACACTGTGGTGCAAGTATAAAACATACACACAAAAATAAATGCCAGAGAGGGTGTGCATAGCAACTTCAATTATTTTCTAACATCTCCTAGTTGTTTGTCTATGAGAGACTCTCATGAGTGCTCACTGAGTTCTAATACCACATCCCACTGCCAGCCCCTGATAAAGATGAAGTTGCAGCAGTGTGGACAGCCCTCCCTATACATAAACCAACCCCTCCTCACTTACCTTCTTCTTCATCATCTTCTGGGGGAGAGGGGATCATAGAGCTCTGGGATCCAGACTGTGGCAAGCGAACTGAAGGACTGGCTGTAGTTTTCCTCCTCTCTCTCTCTGACTCACTTTCCAAACACACCACTTCATATAAAGTGTCAGCATTATTCTTTTTCTCCTTCTGCTTTATCTTGATGACAAAAAAGAATGTATTATGTAGCAAATGTCTTTGTTTTAATTATCATTTTTTGTTTTGTATTATAAGCAAGAATAAGTGGTGTTTTCTTGAATTCCACACTAAATGTAACCTTTATCAAGTAAAAAAGTGTAAGTTAAAGGCCTAGCATGGTCTTTTAATCCCAGCACATGGGAATCAGAAGCAGGCAGATGTCTGTAAGTTCAAAGCCAGCCAGTCTTCATAGAGACTTTGTCTCTAAAACAAAAAAACAAAAACAAAAAACTCAATCTCTTAAGAAAATTGGACATTGTAACTGAGACTACAGTTTTATAGTTTTATATGACTAAAATAAATCATCAAATATTTAATCACCAATAAATATGACAAAAGTCAATGTGAAAATCAACTGTCCTGTGTCTTTCCAATAAATTTAAGATGTTTTTCAGGTTTCCTACTTAAAACCACATATCAAAACCATTGATACATTCTAAAAGTTTAGCATGAAGAAATCACTTTCCTTCTTTTGCTTAGTTCAAACAGTATACAAATGTTTTTCTTAGCTGGGTAGGAGGACAGGAGGTGGAGATGAACAGCAGGCAAACATCAATAAAATTCCTAACAATTTGTGCCAAGTAACTTCCAACCTACACTCTCGTTTTTACTTTTAGGCAAGCACCATAAACAATTTATATGGGCCTAATTAAAAAAAAATTAGACACAGGCTGGAGAGATGGCTCAGTGGTTAAGAGCACTGTCTGCTCTTCCAGAGGTCCTGAGTTCAATTCCCAGCAACCACATGGTGGCTCACAACCATCTGTAATGGGGATCCAATGCCCTCTTTTGGTGTGTCTGAAGATAGCTACAGGGTACTCACATATATCAAATAGATAATAAATCTTTTTTAAAAAGTTTTTAAAAATTAGATATACAATTCTATCAACATAATACATATTTTGAGCACCTTAATATTCCTATTATTGCCATTTGGAGAAGAGAAAGTTAACTTGAAATAAGGATCATGGGGCAGATGAAGGCTGTAAGAAGCACAACAAAGAGCCGGGCGTGGTGGTGTACACCTTTAATCCCAGCACTCGGGAGGCAGAGGCAGGCGGATTTCTGAGTTCGAGGCCAGCCTGGTCTACAAAGTGAGTTCCAGGACAGCCAGGGCTACACAGAGAAACCCTGTCTCGAGAAACCAAAAAAAAAAAGAAGCACAACAAAGGATGCTGAAAGCACAGAAAGATGCAAAGCATAGCAGATGGATGGTGGAGGACAAGGATATCTACAAGGTACAGGAACACCAGAGTAGACTCTACCATCCTAGTCTCTACTTGGCTTTTCATTAAAAGCATTACTCCAACCTTAGGAGTAAGGCCAACATGATAGCAATGTATCCTTTCAAAGTGCAATCTAAAATAGGAGTCCCTGCTGTATTAAGCATCTCTGGCCTCCAGTAGAGGCCCAGCACAGCTGCAGAATAAGCACAACAAAACACAGGATATCGAATTAGGGTTGATTAGTTTTCTAGACAAATATATTTGTCTCTAACCCAGCTGCTTATTATTAGTTAAGGACTCTGGCTCTGTGCAGTTACCAGTGGCCTACAGGTTTGTATCTAGGAGATATGCAAATAATTTCTGTCGGATAGAAAGGATGACCCAAAGGTTACCTACCTATAGCATAGTAACCTTAGTAATCCACTTCCCCGACGCCCCAGATAGGGTTTCTCCATGTGACTTTTGCTGTCCTTTGGCTATGTAGACCAGGCTGGCCTCAAACTCAAGAGTTCTGCCTGCCTGTGCCTTCTGAGTGCTGTTATTAAATTAAAGGCCTGCTGTACCACCACTGTCTGGCAGCGATCTTATTCTAACTGCTTTTGATTTTTTTTTAAATAGAAAAACCAAATAGGCTAAGTTCTTAAGTACTTATGTACTTAGTTTTATCATCTTTATGACTAATGAACAAAATTAAAATCCTTGATATATATCATCCCTAAACTGAAAAGTGTGATTTTGAGAACTATAATGATAGGAAAATACTATTTAAATCTTTTGATATAAGTTTGTTAAATTACTTAAAAACAAACAAACAAAACAAAACAAAATAAAACGAAAACAAGGATCTCACTGTGTGGCCCCAGCTAGCCTTAAAGTCAAGAGGGATTCATGTGATGCTGCCTTCTGAATGCTGGGATTAAAGATGGGCATCAACATGACCGGCCTATATTGCTCTTTGAAACATCACCTAATTGCTATCTGAAACATTTCAAAGATTAACTACACAGCTCTCTCTGTTAAAAAAAAAAATACAAAAAAAAAAAGTAAATGTTTCTTCAATACTACAAAAGTAACCATTGTCATTCACCTAGAAAGTCTTCCTTGCTCACAGAGTCAACAATACACCTTGTAAGTTATACAGAGTTGAGAATGGGATCAAGCTGATAAGTTAATAACTTCATATGTGAAAATATTCACTGTTCAAGCACATGGGATTCATTATACTATTTTATAAACCTCTCTAAATTTTCTATAATCAAAAGCTTTGAAATTTACATGTTACAATAGATATTTTTATAAATATTAAATAATCTAAATATTTACTAAGATGAATGTACAGTGAGCTCCAGAGTTTGTGCTGTTGTCCCTGACTCATGAGTTTCTGCTGCCTAAATAAAATACAGATCTTGCTTTGCTGGACTCTTGTGACTGCTTGGGTTGCTTTGGATTTCTCAGACCCCAACAATTAGAACTAGTATGTTCTATATCCTTAAGATAAATTAGTGAATAGTGCCTTAGTAGAGATTATAAAATGGACAAGAAACATAAGAGTAAATCTATGACATAATATACACTATATCATAGAAAATGGCAGCTGGTTATATACATGTTATATTACACACAAACACAAATGCACACATGTACTTGCTCGCTCATAGTACTAAATGGGGAGGGAAGAAGGATGGAGAGATGAGCATTACCCAGTAGAATCCAAAGGAAAGTATTCCAAGGAGTAGTTGATACAAAACAGCTAAGACTGAGTCCTTAAGAATGTGCCTAGAGCAGATTGTGCCAGGAAAAGGAAGAGAAAGACATATTTGCCAGACCTAGGAGGCAGCACATCAGTTACAGTCTGATAAGGATTTTGGATTAAAATAAAAAAGAAAGAAAGAATAAATTTTGGCTCTTAACAAATAATGATAAAAGATTTGGAGTTGAAAAAAAATATGATCTGACTTAAAGCAGGCATGTTTAGAACAGACAGTAGGGGACAAAGACAGAAATAGAGAGATGACGAAAAAGGCTATCAGATTAGGTGAAAAATGGTGATGAACTCAGGGGCAGGGAAGTGGGTAGACTCAGGATACGCCTTGAAAGTAAACACGGTTTCCTCAAATGATGGAAATGGGGGTAGAAGGAGTAAGAGAGTAAAATTCTTGGCCTAAGATACTATTTTATCTAAAGGTAGGAAGGTAAGTATAGCCTATGGGGGTGGGGTAGGTCTGAGATGTCCTAGAAATGAAGAGAGGAAGAAGTATTAAAGGAGAAAGAAGAGATCACCAATGAAAAATTATGCAGAAAGGTAAAAAGAGATGAGAACTCAGATTAGCAATTTAGGTCAACTAGGACCATGACTTTTTTCCAGGAATGTAGCTACATAGGAAAGAGTGGAGGTGGGGCTGCACTGAAGGTCAGTGGTAGAGTAATTGCTCAACAAAAACAATAAGGAGGGTGAAGAAAGAAAAGGAAAAATAAATAAGGGAGGAGAAACAATGGAGAGAGGGACAAGGAGACAACAGCAATGGAAGTAGCCATGAAGAGATAAAGAAATAAGAACAAGTATATGGTGGGAAAATGGAGAGTCAAGGAAGGCTAAAGAACACACCATATTTCAGCTACTGCCATCACAGAAAAGACAGAGCAATTGACTCCTGTAAAAGTTAATTGCCATCTAAAAAAAAAAAAAAAAAAAGAACACAACAGAATCTAAGCTGTCAGAAATAATTAATCTGAAATCACAACAAACACAAATGAAGAGGAAGATGTTACTCATTGTTTCATAAGGATCATTCAGTGATTTTTGAAAGAGCTATAGTTTATTATGCTCAACTGTGTCAAAGAAAATCTGCTCAAACAACAACAAAAGTTTCAGGAAAAAACAAAAACCACTACAACAAAAGAAAAGCACACTAAAGAATTAGCAGAACATTCCAGAAATGAAAAATGCAAGTATAAAATTAAAAAACAAAACAATACAAAAATCCAAAAACAACAACAACAAAAAAACCTTTCAATAGACAAAGTAGTAGGCTGAAAAAGTAAAAAAAAAAAAAAACAACTTTAAATTCGGGCTGGAGAGATGGCTTGAGATTAAGAGCACAGACTGCTCTTCCAGAGGTGCTGAGTTCAATTCCCAGCAACCACATGGTGGCTCACAACCATCTGTAATGAGATCTGATGCCCTTCTGGTGTGTCTGAAGACAGCTACAGTGTACTCACATACACAACTGAGGAATGCTAAATGTTCTTCAGGATGAGGTCAAATGAGGATATAAAGAACCCTGGAGCTTTAGAAAACGTGAAGATTATCTAATGTGAGCAAAAATTAAGAGATGATTTCTCTTCTTAATACACTAAAAAGTCATATGGCTTGTTGGAAGCTCTAACAATAAACCATCAACCATCCTCAGGTGTGATCCTCCTTTCTTATCCTCTTGGCACCTTGGTGAAGTACCTGCTTCAGTTTCAGAAAGAAGTTTTCAGTAGTGCTCCGTTTGCTGAAGGGCCAGAATAACCTTTCATTAGGTGAGCAGACTCGAACTTTTGTCTCCAGAAGAAATCGAACAGGTTCCTGTACTTCAGTTATCACCAAATCCACAGCTGTTGTCATGAACAGCACTTTATCTAGAGAGGGAGAAACGAGAGAGAAAAGGGATGAAAATATATTTGTTCATGTAATCAGTTAAGTGCTCTTGTTATAAGTATTCAAGATATCTTAATGACATCCATAAAAATTCTGTCAGTAAGCTAGATTAGTAAATGAGAATTCTGAGCCTAGGTAGGATCCATAAGTGGGATTAGAAGTAGCAGCACAACAGTAGAAAATGTGTAGTCAAAAGGTCTGCAAAGGTACTGTAAGTCTCTGAGTCACCTTTACAAATACTGTAAATTCTCAAACCTAAATGTGGTTAATAACTTTGGGAAAATACAGGTTGTCACTTCTGTAGCCCACCTTGACCTAGAACTTACAGACATCTGCCTGCCTCAGCCTCCAGAGTGCTCCACCATACCCAGTAGGGCATTCCATTCTTTAGAGCTATCCATCTGCTTATATTATTTATCCATTTATATATAATATAACAGCTGACGAGAAACGGCATTTAGTACGACAGTTGCACATAGCATTGTATTTTCAAGATGGAAAACACACTATATATAAGGTCATTCAGGAGGCAAAAACTGTTTTGGGTTTTGTTTTGTTTTTCCCTCCCTTCTCTCTCTCTCTCTCTCTCTCTCTCTCTCTCTCTCTCTCTCTCTCTCTTGTTTTTCCCTCCCTCCCTCCCTCCCTCTCCTCCCTCCTCCCTCCCTCCCTCCCTCCTCCCTCCCTTTTCTTTCTCTCTCTCTCTCTCTCTCTTTTTTTTTTTTTTAGACAGGGTTTCTCTGTGTAGCCCTGGCTGTCCTCAAACTCAGAAATCCCCCTGCCTCTGCTTCCCAAGTGCTGGGATTAAATGCATATGCCACCACGCCCAGTTTTTTTCTCTTTCTTTCTTTATTTCTTTTTTTTTTTCTTGCCATAAGGTATCACTTTGAGCTCTGACTATCTTAGAACTCCCTTTGTAGACCAGGCTTGCCCGGAACTTACGAAATCTGTCTTTGCCTCCTGAGTGTTGGGATTAAAGGTGTGTACCACCATGTTTGGATGAGAAAAGCTTTTCAGTAGGCTAAAACTGACTTAGAAAAATATTCCTACAGAAACTATTTTAGAAGTCTACATAAGATATGAGAGGCCAACAATGATGGCTCAGCAGTAAACGGTGTCTGCCACCTAGCCTGATGACCTGAGTTCAATTCCCAGAATGATACTGGACGAAGAGGACCAACTCTCACTGACCTCTACACGCACCCTGGCTAACACTCCCCCAACCCCCAACACATATACATACATACACGCACACACACATTCACACACACATATACACACATACATAAATATTATGAAAAAAGGGAAGGGAAAAACTAAGAGAGGAGAAGGAAAGGAAAATAAATAAGCAAAAATTTTACTGTTTTTAGATAAAATTTAGTAGTAAATTTAAGAATTATTCAAATTATTTGTTTCTCCAAGATTTCCTAATTAAAAAAAATGTGTATATCAAAAATATCTATGACCAGACCAGGTGTGTTGGTGAGTACCATTAATCTTGGCACTTGAAAGTTAAGGCAAGATCTCTGTGAATTTCAGGTAAGCCTGGTCTACACATTAAGTTCCAGGACACCAAGAGCTACACAGAGACCATGTCTCAAAACCCCAAATACCAAACTAAAAAATATCAGTATAAGCCAGGCAGTGGTGGTGCATGCCTTTAATCCCAGCACTTTGGAGGCAGAGGCAGAGGCAGGTGGATTTCTGAGTTCGAGGCCAGCCTGGTCTACAGAGAGAATTCCACGACAGCCAAGGCAACACAGAGAAACCCTGTCTCAAAAACAAACAAACAAACAAACAAACAAACAAAAATTCAGTATGATCTCAGGGCTCTAGTGGCAGTTCAGTGGTAAAGCGGACTTGCTGCTCTTTTAGAGGACCCAAGTTTAATTCTCAGCACTCACACTGTACCATAATTATCTTATTACTGCAGTTTCAAGAGATTTGACCCTCACTTCTGACCTCTATTGGTACCAGGCATGAAGGTGTTGTACAGACATACATGTACCCAAAACATCCATACATGTTAAATAAGAATGAACAAGGCCTAAAAATATTCTGCACTACCTTTAGGAGTTTCTTCATTCACAACTTGAAAATGTGGGGATTTCGGATTCCAGCTTCCAGTAATAACATATGACTTTCCATCTGAACTTTTGCCCATAGATTCCTAAGGAAAAGAGTAAACATAAACCTTTATGCTAAAGGCAGCTCACCCTCATCTTGAGGCTTTTCAAAACTAGGATTTCAGAACACATAATGTTAATAAGAATTGTACTGAGTTTTTTGAGTTTATAGTAATAATAATACTATCTATCTATCTATCTACCTACCTACCTACCTACCTAAGACTGAACTCTCCAAAATATATACTAAAAGCATACAGGAATCTACAGTGCAGCAAAGACTTTAAGTTTGAAGTTACCCACAGCAACTACTGTTCTTTGCTAGGAAAGAAGGGGATGACAGTGTCTCATAATCAATGATGACGGAGTGAATTGAAACATATCAGAAAAACCAGTGGTTGCAACTAAGTTCTACTAACTAATTTCAGACCACCTGAAAATGACTAAATAGACTGTGTCCATGTGAAAAGTCTAATTGGCCACGTTGTATCCCAAATTAACCAACTGCTTCCTGTAACAGCTTCAACTTTGAAGGTGTTTATGAAGCACCAGTGTACTGACATAAAATTGGTATCTGCTCTGATATAAGGGACAAATTGTGCTACAAAAGCATAAAACCAGACTATTGCATTTGCCTCTGCAACCATCAACTTAAAAGCCTCCTCTCAGGATGCCAGCACTCTCATTCCAGAGGAGAGAATACAATGAGCTGTTTGTCTTCCTTCCAAGTTCATCACTGCAGATACAGTAATTACTCACACTTGCAATTGCTTGGCCTTCTCTGGGATGAAACAGCAAACCATTACTGAAATCTGAATGGCCCTCTAAAACCTTATATTCATTTTTATCTTGATGATCTGAAATAAATAAACCTAATTTTCATATTAGCAACTGAAGTACAAAATTTGATTAGTGGAGGACATGATTCAAGACTAGTTTCTGGACTCCTATGCTATTAATAATGACTCTAAGATGAAATAATGTATAGTGTTTAGTATTCAACTCTTTCCGTGTTTTTTCTTCAGGACATGTACAATGTCAACAGCCAAATAAACACAGCTGCTATAGTTAATTAGATTTATTGATTCTCCAGTATAAAAGGCATCATATACAACTACATGCACTATTCATAGTATAGACAGCTTTTCATGTGGCATCTTGCTTAGTATTTTATGTTGAAACTCAAAAGACAACAAAACAGCCTTCTACTGAACAGTGTTGTGAAACAGAGACGGCACTGATGTATGTAGCCTTGAGTAAAGCTGCCCAAGTATCAGAGATTGTTTAAAGGCAGAGAGAGGTGCATGTGAATGATTACAGTTAAGATTAGCACATCAATTACTTACATAACTGGTTCTAAAGTTACATATAAGATAAATGTATATAAAGCATTGGTGAAATTTATAACGTTTAGTTTTGTAAATAATGACTTTCATATACTTGCAATAATACCTCCAGAGCCGGGCGTGGTGGCGCACGCCTTTAATCCCAGCACTCGGGAGGCAGAGGCAGGCGGATTTCTGAGTTCGAGGCCAGCCTGGTCTACAAAGTGAGTTCCAGGACAGCCAGGGCTACACAGAGAAACCCTGTCTCGAAAAACAAAAACAAAAACAAAAATAATAATACCTTCTACTATTATCATTTTTTTAATTTGATTTTTTTTTAAAAGAAGGTCTTGTGTGATTGCCCCTACCTCCCAAGGGATCTTATAGGCATATGCTACAATTACTCCTACTTGGGTTCTTTTGTTGTTGTTGGTGTTTTGTTTTGATTTTGAATCAGGGTTTCTCTGTATAGCTCTGGCTGGCCTGGAACTCACTCTGTACAGACCAAGCTAGCCTCAAACTCAGAGATCTGCCTGCCTCTGCTTCCGAAGTACTTGGATTAAATGCATGTGCCACACTGTGCCTGGTCCCTACTTATAAAGTAAAGGTTATGCCAGTTTGATTCTTACATCTATCCTACCTAATAAGTAGACAAAAATATTATTCCCACTATACAGGTCAAGACACCAAGGCTGGCCTACACATTCGAGGTCAGACTTGTAACTCCCAGGTCCTTATCTTTGTGCATTGCTTTGTTGCTTACACAAACACTTTTATATAGTGTTTATATATAAGACATAGTTTGATTCTAATGTGATAAGGTAAATAAATAGACAAACAAAATAGAAATAGTTTAGAGACTTCTAATAAAAACCAACCACAACCAAGAAAACCCACAATAACAACAACAACAAAAATCTCACCAAATCCAACAAGTGCATATCACTATTTCGGACATCTTTTCCTGGGCTAAGGAGAAGACCAAAGCACCTGTTTTTTTTTTTAAAAAAAGAGAGAGAGAGAGAGAGAGAGAGAGAGAGAGAGAGAAATGACATAAACTTGTGATAAAACTAACAACATAACTTAAAATACAACCAATATTGTCATCATAATCATCTTTACATGAGCTAAGCAAATTTTGTCTTTTATTATCACATACTAGAGATCAGCAGTATTAACTAAAGATTTATCAAAGTGATTTTAAGAGTAAGAAACACTGCAAAAAGCACAAAATAATTACCGAGTCAATATACTTTGTAAGTAAATTTCTAATAAAGTGTATGACTACTCTACTAGACAGATTAAAAATCAAAACTCATATTTAAGCTAACCGTAAAAAAAAATGTTTACCTTTCAATGGCAAGTTCTTTGTTAGCAGTTTGCTGCACACAGATAACAATCTTCTTATCAATTCCTTGCCGAAGTTTAAAGCATTGCCTGTCCTTGTCTTTGGGAACAGCACTGTAAGAAGGCCAACATATTTCATTAATGTTGCTCACAATTATCTTGTCAGATACGATGATAACAAAGACCTTAAATTTCTGATTTTTTTCTTCTGGTTTACAAGTAATAGCAAAAAAGAAACTAGAACTGAATGTGAATAACAGGATGAAAAAGATGTGACCAATTTCTTATTGCCTAGCCATGACAAGTTACTAATCTTAGGTAGTGCTGACCTTATGTTATTAATACTAATGTTGTTATTATTAAAACAAGAAAAGGCTGAGCATGGTGGTGCACGCCTTTAATCCCAGCACTTAGGAGGCAGAGGTAGGCGGATTTCTGAATTCGAGGCCAGCCTGGTCTACAAAGTGAGTTCCAGGACAGCCAGGGCTACACAGAGAAACTCTGTCTTGAAAAACCAAAAAAAAAAAAAAAAAAAGAAAGAAAGAAAGAAAGAAAGAAAGAAAGGAAGAAAAGGAGCTCATAAATATTATTAGCTTAACAAAGATTAAAAAGCCACTTTACAAAAATAATCACCAAATGTCCCATATATTCTCTAGTTCTAGGGGCACTTTTTTCAAAGGTAACAGTGACAGAGGTGACCAGCCAATATGCAGGAACTCTTATCACTTCAAAACACTAACTTAATAGCAATGGAACTACTGGTAGATAAAATAATGAGTAGTTGAAAACTGTTAAGTATTTATCACTTAGATACTATCTCGATGTGCATGTGCATTTGTGTTATTTGCCAATCTAATATTCTGTAACACTTTTATTACAAAGCAAAGAATTCTAGCAAAGGCATCTATAAATGATAAACATGTTCAAAGAAAAATTTTATACTCCAAACTGTTAAGTATTTCTGGCAAACAGGCCTCATTCTCATCTGTCCTTATGTACCTTAGTCTCTCTCATTTTAAAAAATATTTACTATGTATATAGTGTTCTGCCTGTATGTATGCTTCCATGTCAGAAGAGGGTACCAGATCTCATTATAGAAGGTTGTGAGCCACCATGTGGCTGCTGTAAATTGAACTCAGGACTTGGAAAAGCAGAGGTCTTAAGCCTCAGAGCTATCTCTCCAGCCACTTAGTCTCTTATGGTCTAAGGATAGTTAAATATAAGTAAACATAATCTCTCTCAGCAGTTTGAAACAACAATGAGCTGAGTAAATTACAACTCAGAACTACAGTGCTTGCCTAATATGCCTTGGGTTCAATCTTCAGTGCCAAATAACAATACAACTCAGTAAAAGTCACCTGATGCAGAACTATTTGGTTTGCATTAATTGGAAGCAAAATGGAAAGTGTAATGGAAAGTGGGAATTCACTCTATTGAACATTGGGGGCCAATTTGTACTTCTTGTCCTGTAGCTATGTTACCTTTACATTTAATCCTCACTGTATAACTTAAAGAGAGATGATCAAGACTTAACCTTGGGAAGCTGAGGCACAATTCTATCTGGTTGAGTTGCTTGTAAGGTTAAATGAGACCAAATCAATTAATCAAGCAGGCAAGTAAACAGCCAGGCAACCAACCAGAACCAATCATTTTGAAAGTTTCTCAGGGGTAAATTTTTACAAGTTGCTTGGTAATAATTATAACAATGTAAGACTGATTTCTTTTTTTCTAGTAATAAAACTGGCTACCAGGTGGCATTGCATTTCCAAAGAGACACTAGTTTCAGACAAAACTAGTCAGCTACTATTCTTTTTACTGGAAAGTGATTTTTAGAGATCACATATTTTTTCATAATTTGATTTTGCCCATGTTATAAGGAAGAGATATGTGCATATGATTATTAATTATGACCACTCATTTTATGATATGAGCTATATGAGGAAATATATGCAGTCATCTTGCAAACATTTAGACACAAAGGATTTGTGTGTAGCCACTGTATCTTACAAGGAAGGGAATTATAGACTGGAGAAGTAAAGGAACTTCAAAATGGCCACACTGTTAAAATTAGCAGCAATTAAACAAAAGTTTTAATGGTTATTTCAGGGTCCTTCCTAATATTCAAATAAATATTTTACTTAAAAACCAAACCAGCCAGGCATGGCAGCTCAGACCTATAATATCAGCCGCTGCGACGCTAAGACTGGAGAGCTACTGTCAATCTGTGGCCGGCTAAAGCTTCATTCTGAGGTAATTTTGTTGCTGTTGTTGCTATTGTTTTTTGATCCCCATTGGTTTTTCAGACAAGCTTTCTCTGATTAGCCCTGACTGCGGCTGTGAGCCTGGCCTCAAACTCAGCCATCCACCTGCTTCTGCCTCCCAAGTGCTAGCGTATATTCTGAGTTCTAAGCCAGCATGGGCTATACAATCACTTCCATTTTCAAAGGATAAATGAGTGAATTAATAAAATGAAATAATGAGAGATGAACACCAATCGTAGTTTTTTTTTTTTTTAACTGTATATAGAAGGTGCCACTTGGGACAAAGCCCATTATTTCTCCTTATGTATTTAGACAAACTTTAATGGTAAAACTGGATGTCAAAAACTATAATATCTTTAAATAAAAATCAGCCAACCAAACTAACAAAAAAAGCAAGACAAATTGTGCTGAACAGTTTCATGCCAACTTGACATGAGCTGAAGCTGTATAAGGAAACCTCAGTTAAGACAATGGCTCCATAAAATCTGCTGTAGGCAAGCTTATAAGACATTTTCTTTAGTGATTTATGGAAAAGGGTACAGTCCATTGTGGGTGTCATCCCAGGGCTGGTGGTCCCGGGTTCTATTTAGAAAGCAGGCTGAGTAAGCATGAGGAGCAGCAAGCCAGTGAGCAGCACCCCTCCATGGCCTCTGCATCAGCTTCTGCCTCCAGGTTTCAGCCTTGTTTGAGTTCCTGTTTTGACTTCCTCCGCAGCAATAGTAACCCTAATTAAGATACCAATATTGCTATGAATGTAGTCTACCTAACTTTGGCTACCTTGAGCTGTAATTTTTATCAGCTGTCAGTCAACCATTCTGACTTAATAAAAGATGAACTTTTTTAATGCTTTAAACATTAACACTGTAGCCAGGCAGTGGTGGCACATGCCTTTAATCTTAGCATGTGGGAGGAAGAGGGAGGAGGATCTCTGTGCATTTGAGGTCAGCCTGGGCTACGAGAAAAACCCTATCTTTAAAAACCAAAAAAAAAAAAAAAGTAAAAAAGATTATAAATCTTTCTTTTCTCCCTTTATTACTGCATAAACTTATTCCCTGTAGAAGTAATCATTTTAAGTATTAAATATATCTAGTCTGACCTAGTTTCTTCTGTACCACAAATAATAGTGTACTAAAATTAAGCAAAATAAGTAATTTGAGATGGTCTACCTAAAATAACCTTTACCATCATCTTCTTTTATTTCTAAAGACACAGAGAAGGTAAAGATGTCGCTGTCAGGAGTCTGTGGTGCAGCTGTGGCTGAGAGTGGGGTCTGCTTGGCAGAGCGACGGAAGGCGGTGGCAAAACTGTAAAGTATCCGGCTCACCTATAAGCAGACATGTCAGGAAATTGGCTGTTATCAATAAGACAGAAACACTCTCCCACCAGTGACTCACAAAAGCATTTGCTGCGAGACTTCCTTTACATGAAACAAGCAAAATCAACTTTTAGGGGTACAGCTCAGAACAGCAGTTGTTTTTGTGTATGTGGGGGGAAGGAAGGGGTAACAAAAGGGACCATTCTTGAATGCTAGGCATGCTCTCTCTCTTAGTCTGGACAATGGTGGAAAACTCATGCAGGCTGCCACTGAGGAGGTCTGCACTTCATACAGAGTCCTTTATGATGCAGCAAGTGAAGGCTTTCTGAGCAAGCCTGGTGACTGAACCTGCATCCCCGGAACTCCATAGGGTGGAAGGAGAGGACCAATGCCAAGTTGTTAACTGAATTGCACACTCCTACTCCCTGTATCATGTACAAAAACATGCAATCATAATAAATATATAAAAATAAATAGAAAGTACTTTACTAGGGTTATGTTTATTTACTTGGGAGAAGGTAATCACTTGTCTTTCCCTTAGAGATTTTTTTTTCAGTTAAAATTACCTAATTTGTTAGTTTTCTAAAATAAAACCATCAAAGAGGGATTTTTAAAAAAATAACAGAAATAGTTAATATTAGAAACCTAGACCTGGAGGAAGGTTGACTCCCAGGTACTCTAAAATGCCCAGGATCACAGGTGAAGAGGCCACAACATCTGCTCCAATACCTGGAGTAACTGGTCCCACAGGATCCAGGGACATAGGAACCCCAGTCAGGCCAGTGGCACGGGTTCCTTCCGGTCTGAACCTGCACCTGGAGCAGACCTGGTGTGCTGGCTCTGCACCCACTCTTACAACACCCAGAGGGAGCCCAACTCCCAGGTGCTCTGAAATGCCCCGGATCACAGGATCAGAGAGGAAGCTAGACTCCCAGGAGATTGGATACACTCAAAATCACTGGAACTCTGACATACTCAAGAGCATAGTTGAGGCCATAGCATCTTTCCCAACACCTAGCATAACCGGGACTCCTGACAGGAAGCAGGGAAACACAAACCACACACCCAGCAAGAGGCATGGGTTCCTTCCAGCTTCTACCTATGACCAGAGCAGACCCAGGGCTCTTGCTCCACACCCACCCCTGCAGCACCCAGAGAAAGCTTGACTAGCAGGAGCTCTGACATAAGAGGTTCTCAGGAGCTTGGTCACACCATGATTTCAGGATCCCAGAGGCAGCTTGACTCCCAGGAGTTCTGACACACCCAGGATCTCAGGATCACAGAGAGAGCTGGAGTATGAGTAGTTGAGACACAACCAGGATCACAGGAGGGACAGGATCTAGTCAGAGACAGCAAGGGCAGATAGGACTAGGGATAACCAGACGGTGATAGGCAAGTGCAAAAACATAAGCAACAACAAAAAATAAATAAAAACAATGCTACCTAGCATCATCAGAACCCAGTTCTCCCATCATAGCAAGTCCTGGATAGCCCAACACACTGGAAAAGCAAGGTTCAGATCTAAAATCACTTCTCATGATGATGACAGAGGACTTTAAGAACATAAATAACTCACTTAAAGAAAAACAGGTGAACACAGGTAAACAGGTGGAAACCCTTAAAAATAAAACACAAAATCCCTTAAAGAATTACAGGAAAACACAATCAAACAGGTGAAGGAATTGAACAAAACCATACAGGATCTAAAAATGGAAATACAAACAATAAAGAAATCACAAAGGGATACAAGCTTGGAGTCAGAAAACCTAGGAAAGAGATCAGGAGTCATAGACATAAGCATCACCAACAGAATACAAGAGATAGAAGAGAGAAGCTCAGGTGCAGAAGATACCATAGAAAACAGTGACATAACAGTCAAAGAAAATGCAAAATGCAAAAAACTCCTAACCCAAAACATCCAGGAAATCCAGGACACAATGAGAAGACTAAACCTAAGGATAATAAGTAAAGAAGAAAATGAAAATTCCCAACTTAAGGAGCCAGTATATATCTTCAACAAAATTATAAAAGACAACTTCCCTAACCTACAGAAAGAGATGCCCATGAACATACAAGAAGTCTACAGAACTCCAAATAGACTGGACCAGAAAAGAAATTCCTCCTGCCACATAATAATCAAAACACCAAATGCACAAAACAAAGATAGAATATTAAAAGCAATAAGGGGAAAATGTTAAGTGCCATATAAAGGCAGGCCTATCAGAATTACACCAGTCTTCTCACCAGAGACTCTGAAAGCCAGAAGATCCTGGGCAGATGTCATACAGACCCTAAGGAAATAGGCAACCTCAGGAAATAGGGTAAGGGAACCCTCCAGAATGCACCAGAGACCTGGGAGGTAAGAGACTCTCAGTAATCAAAGGGAGGGACATTAGATGAAATGTCCAACAGTAAGGAGAGGGAACTTATAGAGCCTACCTCCAGCAGGAACACAGGACATCAAGTGAGGGATGGGGTTGTCATCCCATAGTCACATCTCTGACCCATAATTGTTCCTGTCTGAAAGAACTGCAGGGATGGAAATAGAGAAGAGCCTGAGGAAAAGAAGGTTAAGCAACAGGCCCAAAGTGGGATCCAGCTCAAGGGGGTGGGGGTGGGGGGCTCAAGGCATGACACTATTACTGAGGTTATGGAGCGCTCACAAAAAGGGATCATGACTGCCCTCCTAAAGACCAAAAAAGCAGCTGAAAGAGTCATGCAGATATTTGTACCCAACCAAAGACAGAAGCAGCTGACTCCTGTTGTTGAATTAGGGAAGGCTGAAAGAAACTGAGGAGAAGGGCGATTCTGTAGGAAGACCAGCAGTTTCAATTAATCTGGACCCCTGAGATCTCTCAAATACTGGACCACCAAACAAACAGCATATACCAGCTGATAGGAGGCCCGCAACACACAGCAGAGGACTTCCTGGTCTGTGTTCATTTAGAGATGATGCGCCTAATCCTCAAGAGACTGGAGGCCCCAGGGAGTTTAGAGGTCATGTGGAGTGGGGGTGGGGACATCCATATGGAGACAGGGTGGAGTGGGGAGGAGGTGTGGGATGTGGAGCAGTAGGAGGGTGGATGGGGGTGGGGCGGGAAATGGAATATGGAGTGTAGAAAATAAATTAAAATAAAATTTAAAAAAATAATAAAGAATGTTACTAATTAAAAAAAAAATGACAGAGTAACAGACTGGACATGTAAGGAGGACCCAGCATTTTGCTGCATGCAGGAAATGCACCTCAGTGACAAAGACAGACACTACCTTAGAGTAAAAGGCTAGAAAACAATTTTCCAAGCAAATGGTCCCAAGAAACTAGCTGGAGAGGGAGGAGGGTTTAAAAAAAAGGAAAAAAAGAAAAAGAAACAAGCTGGAGTAGCCATTCTAATATTGAATAAAATTGACTTTCAATCAAAAGTTATCAAAAAAGATAAGGAAGGACACTTTCTTTCTCTCTTCAAAGGAAAAATCTACCAAGATGAACTCTCAATTCTGGACATCTATGCTACAAATGCAAGGGTACACATTTACTAAAGCTCAAAGCACACATTGCACCTCACACAATAATAGTGGGAGACTTCAACACCCCACTCTCATCAATCAATGGACAGATCATGGAAACAGAAACTAAACAAAGACACAGTGAAACTAACAGAAGTTACGAACCAAACAGATTAAACACATATCTATAGAACATTTCATCCTAAAACAAAAGAATATACCATCTCTGAACCTTATAGTACCTTCTCCAAAATTGACCATATAATCAGTCACAAAACAGACCTCAACAGATACAATCAGTTTGAAATAATCACGTGCACCCTATCAGATTGCCACAGACTAAGGCTGGTCTTGTAGAACAACAAAAACAACAGAAAGGCCACATGTACATGGAAGCTGAGCAATACTACTCAATGATAACTTGTTCAAGGAAGAAACAAAGAAGTTAAAGGCATTTTAAAATTTAATGAAAATGAAGGCACAACATACTAAGACTTACAGGATACAATGAAAGCATTGCTAAGAGGAAAACTCATAGCTGTGAGTGCCTCCAAAAACAAACTGTACAGAGCATAAACTAGCAGCTTGACAGCACACCTGAAAGCTCTAGAACAAAAAGAAGCAAATACACCCAAGAGAAATAGATGGCAGGAAATAATCAAACTCATTACTGAAATTATCCAAGTAGAAACAATAAGAACCATACAAAGAGCCAACAAAACCAGGAACAGGTTCAACAAGATATAAATAAACCCTTAGACAGACTAACCAGAAGGCACAGAGACAGTATGCTAATTAACACAATCAGAAATGAAAAGGGAGATATAACCACAGAAACTGAGAAAATTTAAAAAATCATCAGAAAACTGGAAAATGGATGAAATGGTCAATTTTTCTGGACAGATACCAGGTACCAAAGTTAAATCAGGATCAGATAAACCATCTAAACAGTCCCATAACCCCTAGAAATAGAAGCAGTCATCAATAGACTCCCAAACAAAAAAAAGCCCAGGACCAGATGGGTTTAGTGCAGACTTCTACCAGACCTTCAGAGAAGACCTAATACCAATACTCCTCAAACTATTCCACAAAGTAGAAACAGAAGGAACACTATCCAATTTGTTCTATGAAGCCACACGTAAACCATAAAAGACCCAACACAGAAAGAGAACTTCAGACCAATTTCCCTTATGAATACCGATACAGAAATACTCAATAAAATTCTCACAAACCCAATCCAAGAACACATCAAAACGATCATCCATCATAATCAAGTAGGCTTCATCCCAGGGATGCGGGGATGGTTCAATATATGGAAAGCCATCAATGTAATCCACTATATAAACAAACTCAAAAGACAAAAACCACATGATCATCTCATTATATGCTGAGAAAGCATTTGACAAAATTCAACACCTCTTTGTGGTAAAAATCCTTGGAAAGATCGGGAATTCAGGGGTCATACTTAACATAGAAAAAGCAATATAGAAAAAACCAGTAGCCAACATCAAACTAAATGGAGAGAAACTTGAACCAATCCCACTAAAATCAGGAAGTAGGGGCTGGTGAGATGGCTCAGTGGGTAAGAGCACCCGACTGTTCTTCCGAAGGTGATGAGTTCAAATCCCAGGAACCACGTGGTGGCTTACAACCACCTGTAATGAGATCTGACGCCCTCCTCTGGTGCATCTGAAGTCAGCTATACAGTGTACTCGAGCTGACCCGAGTGAGCGGGGCTAGCAGGAGTAAGTGGGCCGACCAGGGACTGCCAGAGCCAGCTGGAGCGAGCAGGGCCAGCCGGAGTGAGGGAGGCTGACCAGAGTGAGCAGGGCAGACCAGAGCCAGTAGGGTTGACCCGAAGTAGGAGGAAAAAAAAAATAAGGAAGTAGACAAGGCTGCCTACTCTCTCCCTACCTGTTCAATATAGTACTTGATGTCCTAGCCAGAGCAATTAGACAACAAAAGGAGATCAAAGGGATACAAATTGAATAGGAAGAGTTCAAAACAATTCTATTTGCAGGTGATATGATAGTATACTTAAGTTACCCCAAAAATTCCAACAGAAAACTCCTAAACCTGATAAACAACTTCAGCAAAATGGCTGGATATATAAAATTAACTCAAACAAGTAGTCTTAGCTGGGCGTGATGGCACACGCCTTTAATCCCAGCACTCGGGAGGCAGAGGCAGGCGGATTTCTGAGTTCGAGGCCAGCCTGGTCTACAGAGTGAGTTCTAGGACAGCCAGGGCTATACAGAGAAACCCTGTCTCAAAAAACCAAAACCAAAACCAAAACCAAACCCCCCACCCAAAAAAAACCAAAAACCAAACCAAACCAAAACAAAAAAAACACAAAAACCACAAGTAGTCTTTCTCTAATCAAAGGACAAACAGGTTAAGAAAAAAATTAGGGAAAAGACACCGTTCACAATAGTCACAAATAATATAAAATATCTTGGTGTGACTCTAAGCAAGCAAGTGAAAGATCTGTATGACAAGAATTTTAAGTCTCTGAGGAAAGAAATCGAAGATCTCAGAAGATAGAAAAATCTCCCATGCTCATGAATTGGCAAGATTAATATAGTAAAAATGGCCATCTTACCAAAAGCAATCTAAAGATTCAATGTAATCCCCATCAAAATTCCAACTCAATTTTTTATCCAGTTAAAAAGAACAATTTGAAAATTCATTTGGAATAACAAAAAAAAAAAAACTAGGAGAAAACCATTCTCATCAATAAAAGAAATTTTGCGTGAATCAGCATCCCTGACCTTAAGGTGTACTATAGAGCAATAGCAATAAAAACTGTATGGTATTGGTACAGAGAAAGGCAGGTAGATCAATGGAATAGAATTGAAGACCCAGAAATGAACCCACACACCTATGGTCACTTTATTTTTGACAAAGGTGCTAAAACCATCCAGTGAAAAAAAGACAGCATTTTCAACAAATGGTGCTGGTTCAAGTGGAGGTTATCATGTAGAAGAATGCACAGTGATCCATTCTTATCTCCTTGTACAAAGCTCAAGTCCAAGTGGATCAAGGACCTCCACATAAAACCAGATACATTGAAACTAATAGAAAAGAAAGTGGGGAAGAGCCTTGAACTCATGGGCACAGGAGGAAATCTCTTGAACAGAACAGCAATGGCTTATGCTCTAACATCAACAATAGACAAATAGGACCTCATAAAATTCCAAAGCTTCTGTAAGGCAAATGACACTGTCAATAGGACAAAACAGCAACCAACAAATTGGGAAAAGATCTTTACCAATCCTATATCTGATAGAAGGCTAATATCCATTATGTATAAAGAACTCAAGAAGTTAGACTCCAGAGAATCAAATAACCCAATTAAAAAATGGGTTATAGAGCTAAAGAAAGAATCCTTAATTGAGGAATATCGAATGGCTGAGAAGCATCCAAAGAAATATCCAACATCCTTTAGTCATCAGAGAAAAGCAAGTCAAAACAACCTTGAGATTTCACCTCACACCCGTCAGAATGGGTAAAATAAAAAACTCAGGTGATAGCAGATGCTGACAAGGATATGGAAAAAGAGGAACACTCCTCTTTTGCTGATGGAATTGCAAGTAGGTATAACCACTCTGGAAACCAGTCTGGCAGGTTTTCAGAAAATTGGATGTAGTACAACCTGAGGGCACAGCTATACCACTCCTGAACATATACACAGAAGATGCTCCAACATATATCAAGGACACATGCTCCACTATGTTCATAGCAGCCTTAATAGCTAGAAGGTGGAAAGAACCCAGAAGTCCTTCAACAGAGTAATGGAAACAGACAATGTGGTACATTTACACAATTGAGTACTACTCAACTATTAAAATAATGACTTCGTGAAATTCTTACACAAATGGATGGAACTAGAATATATCATCCTGAGTGAGGTAACCCAATCACAAGAGAACACACATGGTTTGCACTCACTGATAAGTTCAGAATATCCAAGATATTATTCACAGATCACAAGAAGCTCAAGAAGAAGGAAGACCACAGTGTGGATGCTTCAGTCCTTCTTAGAAGGGAGAACAAAATACAGGAGCAAATACAGAGACAAAATGCAAAGCAGAGACTGAAGGAAAGAACATCCTGAGACTGCCCCACCTGGGGATCCACCCCATATATAGTCACTAAACCCAGCCACTGTTGTGGATACCAAGAAGTGCTGACAGGAGCCTGATAGAGCTGTCTCCTGGAAGCTCTGTTCTGACAAGTATAGAGGTGAATGCTCGAAGCCAACCATTCGACTGAGCACAGGGTCCCCAATGGAGGAGTTAGAGAAAGGACTGAAGGACCTGAAGGGGTTTGCAACCCCATAGGAAGAACAACATTATCAAACAACCAGACCCCCAGAGCTCCCAGGGACTGAACCACTAACCAAAGAGTACACATGGAGGGACCCATGGATCCAGCTGCATATGTAACAGAGGATGGCCTTGGGAGGAGAGGCTCTTTGTCCTGTGAAGGCTCAATGTCCCAGTGTAGGAAGGTGGGAGTGGGTGGGTGAGGAAGGGGGAGCACTCTCATAGAAGCAGGGGGAGAGGGGATGTGATAGGGGGTTTCAGGAGGAGAAACTGGGAAAGGGAATAACATTTGAAATGTAAATAAAGAAAATATCCAATAAAAGAAAAGAAAATATATTAGAAAACTAACAAAAATACTCCCTAAATGCTAGAATTTATGTAAATACACATGCTAATAACCACATGTGGCTCTAACAAGTTTAGGACCTACTAATAACAAAACAACTTGCAAATGTCTCACTGTTTGGATACGGTTGTGAATCTATTCCACCAACAGACCACACCTACTGCAGCACTGTATGTGCAAGTGCACATACACATGTGTGCTCACTGGCGTGTATGTACATGGAGGTCAGAAGTTGCAATTGGGTGTCTTTACCTATTTTCTATTTTTTTGAGGCAGCGTCTCTTACTGAACCTAGAACACTCTGTTTAGGCTACAATGGCTGGCCAGCAAGCCCCAGGATCTACCTATGCTGGGGTTCCTGACATGTACTACCATGACTAGCTTTGTAGTGCGGGTGCTGGGGATGGTCTTCAGGTCCTCATGTTTGTGCAGCAAGCATTTTACTCACTGAACCATCTCCCTGTTGTGGCACTTGTAGCAACAGAGATAGTGATGAGTTCTCATTTGCATTTCTCTTTTGAAGCCTGCCTGATCTATGAAATCAATGAAAGGACATCCAGAGGTATGCAGGGAATCATGTCTCAAAACAAAACAAAACAAAACAAAACACTTACAGCTTCTTGTATTTCACAGCGAAAGACATGTATCCTGAAGAGCTCTGCATTGTAGTGACTTTCAGTGAATGCAAAACAGTCACTCTCAGGAGTCCCATCATGCCCTCTGACACAGAAGAGGATTTTGTAGATAGGGTAATTTGCTATTTCAGTGTTCGTTTGAGGATCTAAAAGTCTATCCAGACAAAAAAGAGATTAATTATGAGCAACTTGTGTTTATAACATGACTTAATTTATTTTTATTATGTTATATACATACTATATATTATTATTTGTTATATTTCTATTAGGATATTTGTCCAGAGAGATGATTATATAAATTACTTTTAGTATACTAGCCATGTTGATGTTGAATTGTGATACATAATTCATATGTGGATGTTGAGGTTATATCACATAATTCCATGATATTAAATCTAGGCAGTTATGTGTTTGAGATAGACATGTAGAAAGGTATTAATATCAGTATCAGCAAATCTGATTCTTTTTGTTTGTTTGTATGTTTGTTTGTTTTTGAAACAGAGTTTCTCTATGCAGTCCTGGCAATCCTGGAAATTACGCTGTAGACCAGGCTGGCCTCTGCTTTCCAACTACTGGGATTAAGCTGCCACTGCCTGGCAGCAAATATATAATTCTTATAGCCTAGTACTAATTAAAGACAAGATCAGTACATAAATTAAGACTACCAAAACAGACTAAGACCTTTGCCTATGATTATCTTCTTAAAAGAATGTCCTGTTTGTAACAGTGAAAAAATAACAGTGCATAACAAAGCAGAAAAACTGACAACACATAAAATCTCAAAGGATGCTTGTCAATCCAAATCAAAAGGACATCATTAAATAAAATCTATTCATGTGACAGGTACAATATTCCAGTCTCTCTTCAGACCATTAAAGACAGAACTATGAAAGGTAAATGGCATATTGCAGGGCAAAGCTAACCATAGGGAAAGGTCCTGGCAACCCTGTTAAAAGTGGAGGAACCCCAAGGAGCTCTAACTTATGCTGTGTGAGCAAGGGAGAGAATGTAAGACACATTTACCCAAAGAAATTTACTAATTTGCTGCCTTGGAACTTGCCAAGTAGGCTAGGCTGGCTGGCCAGTGAGCCCTAGGAATCCATCTGTCCCTGCCTCTCCAGCACTGGGATTATAAGCAAGAGCCACAATGCTTTGAATTTATATTACCCTGTGAGATAAATAGCTGTGAGAACACAGCTATTTCCTCAGCCTGTATAAAGAGTATTGATGAGCCAAGATTTTTGACTGTGTTTATCAACAGGAAAGTAAAATTAAGAGGGTTTTTTAAAAACTCATGTTACTTTGTTACTTTTCTGAAACACATTTCCTGTAATTATTTAGCAATTTTGTATTTAACTAGTTGGTAACAATCATCAAACTTAGTTATCTTTATTAGTTTGAATTAGTATAACCAATACTCATTTCCAGGACTTCTCTGGTCTCTGATTTCATTTCTCATTTTAAAATATAAGGGTCATTATAGACTTTCATGGTCATTAATGACTATCTCCAAGTCATTTAAATTTGTAATATTTCATTGAGGATTGGGATATGGAGAATGAACAAATGAGCACTTTTCATGAGGGTTGCAATTCACGAAGATATATGAGTATGGCATATACTATCTGCCAGTGCTCCTGATGCAGCAGCACTTCACAGGGGCCACTCTTACCTCACAGTTCCTTCAGATACATTCGGCACTGAGAGGGTTACATCCAGAGAAATCTGACACTGACTTCTCAAGATGGACATCATCCTCAAGGCTTCTACTTCACTCCGGGGAGCATTTACTGAAGCACAGCCTAAGTAAGTTAGTTTATTGAAAACCACACTATCCTCATCAGCCACTGGTGTAAAAGGACTTGATACTTCAGAATCTGAATGAAACAAAAAAAACAATAGTATTGATATGAACAGCAAGTAAACATCTAAAAGACTTATCAGGTTCGAAAATCAAGTACTAATTCCAGGGGGCAAAAACATGTCCATGGGAGCCAGAAAACTCATACTAGAACTCTAATACCAAGATTTTTACAAATTGATGTTAGTTCCAAACCCAAAATGTGACTTGAGAGTCAGATCTGACCCCTGATTAATACCATCTCCTCACTTGTTTTTGATTTTATAATTTACATTTAAACCAAATATATGTGTAGTATCCAAGTATTCTGAAAATGCTGATGTCTTCTGGTTGCAGCTACAATGTTTCCAATACACAGCTAGCTTCTTCATTACATTCTTTAACACCCTGCTTCCAAGTTAATAAGCTGTTCTAGCAGATGAGCTTTCCTAACTGTTCCCGCCTTTCTGCTCTGTACCCTCCCACTTCCACCTTGCTTTCTGAGAGGTTATGCCTGGAGCAAACATTTATTTTCTAACACCGTAATCAAAATTCTTCTTTCCTGGAAAACTGTGGTTGTTTCTGATTTTCTGAAACAAGGTTTTAAACTAATTTCTGGATTTGAACTCATCAAATTTCCATTTCCTGGAAGACTCTTTAAGCCACCTGAAAAAAAGATAGACTTCCTTCTCAGTATACTGTAACTACTGTTTTTAATTCTTTGTTGTAATAGAAATACAGTTAAAGGAGAAATCAGAATGTCATACACATCTGACAACATCTCAAATCTAGAATAAGGCGCTTTAGAGAACTTATGATGGTTTTCATTCTGATCTTGAATCTAGTACAGAAAACACAAGTTTGATTTTTTTAATTTATTTATTATATGTAAGTACACTGTAGCTGTCTTCAGACACCCCAGAAGAGGGCATCAGATCTCATTATGGATGGTTGTGAGCCATCATGTGGTTGCTGGGATTTGAACTAACAACCTTTGGAAGAGCAGTCGGTGCTCTTAACTGCTGAGCTATCTCTCTAGCCCCAGAAGACACAAGTATTAAAAAACGATAATCTCAAGCAGGGCATGGTAGCACACACCTTTAATTCCAGCACTCGG
Source organism: Mus minutoides (assembly GCA_902729485.2). Taxonomy (NCBI): domain Eukaryota; kingdom Metazoa; phylum Chordata; class Mammalia; order Rodentia; family Muridae; genus Mus; species Mus minutoides. The sequence continues at coordinate 2,096,536 of LR749658.1, forward strand.
GAGGTAGAGGCAGGTGGATTTCTGAGTTCGAGGTCAGCCTGGTCTACAAAGTTAGTTCCAGGACAACCAGAGCTATACAGAGAAACCCTGTCTTAAGAAAGAAAGAAAGAAAGAAAGAAAGAGAGAGAGAGAGAGAGAGAGAGAGAGAGAGAGAGAGAGGAAGGAAGGAAGGAAGGAAGGAAGGAAGGAAGGAAGGAAGGAAGGAAAAAGAAAAAGAAAAAACCAAAACAATAATCTCAGATTACATACGCAAGATAGTAATCCTAACCTCCTTGTCCAGGATTCACTGGCAAGCTCATCTCTGGTTTCTGAAGCCCTACCAGAGGCACAGGATTAATGGTGGATGAAGCTGAGAGTTGATTAGAGAGAGGCCCATCTCCTTCACCATCCAGTTGTGACCTTTCCCCTGGCTGGTCGTCCATGGGAGGATCCATCAGCACATCTGCTAGCTCTTTCTGAAGCTGCTGCTCACTTCCATTCCCTACAATCTAAGCACAAATACATGCAATCAGCAAAATGAGAGGCCAGCACTAATTTAAGTGGGTCCATGTTCTAAAGCAAAGTATCACCATTTTATTATAAGGATATCTTTAAATTTTTGTAAATGGATGATTTGCAACAAATAAAGGCTGTAGTTGTTGTTTTACATAAAAAGTACACAATGAATCTAAAAATAATGTTCAAAAATAGGTAACATACCAACATTAACATTGTCTGTTTAATAGCTTTTCCTAAAGAAATGTTCTTCCTTCTAAAAGTTAAAAGAAATGTCAACTACAGTAAAATTTTACATATATTTTATAATTACTCCAATAAGTAAGTCTTCTTTATTTCTGTGGAAGAGTTATTTGATACCAATGGTCTTTAAAGTGCTGAGACACATGAGTAAAGCTGACAATGTAGGACAGTCATTCCTAAGAAATAAAAGCACTGTATTCTAATACTTACTTTATCTTTTTCTGTTTTTTTGTTTCTTTTGTTTTTTACTAAGTTATATCAAGGGCTGTAATAGTTTACCATCAGTTGCTCATAAAAGGAAGTGAACAAATGCAAGTAAGACTGTTCAGTGTTGAAAAACAAGCAATAGGTAACAAAACCAAGTATTGGTACTAGTTACTCATGAAATACAAATATAATAATAATAATAATAATCAATTTAGAAAAAAGTTAAAAGAGCAAGCTACATTAGAGGACATTCTGAAGACTAAAATCACCAAACATTTATGCTTATTATTCACTTTTTAGTTCTGAATTTTTCAGCCAGCTCTTTATTTCCTTATGGCTAGTTTTGCTTGAATGCTTATAGAGGACAAAGAGGTTGGCAGAGTTCCTGAAATAAGCTACAGACAGCTGTGAGTCACTACGTCGGTGCTGGGAATCTAACCTGGGTGCTCCGAAAAGAGTAGCCAGTGCTATTAACTGTTAATCCATCTTTCCAGCCCTCCTTACTGATATTATCTGTTGTAGTTGATGTCACTGCTATGCATACATCTGTTCTGTAAGCATGATATTATATAATTTGTTGGTCACAGCAGAAAAGACTACTTTGAAACACTTCATTTGTTTTTGTTTTGTTTTGTCTGTGTAGCTCTGGCTGTCCTTGAAACACTGCAAGTTAGATTCAATGGTCATTGACTAGAAGTTTCTGTTGTCTGCTTTTTTTCCTTCTCAGTCTATGGATAATAATGTCTCACTTGTTTTTCTGGTTTATTTTGGGGGGGGGGGTTGTTTGGTTGGAAATTAGACAGTGTAGCCAAGATGTATGGACTAAGGATCCTGGTAAGCCCCCCTCAAGGCTTCTTATTGTTTACATTTGTTGACAGTGAAGACACTGAGAGCTGTTTTATGGCTCTCCAGCTGCCTATGGCAAAACTGTGAGTCAGTGGTCTGGAACAGAGGGGTCAATGACCCTGCTGAACCCCATTTTCTTTCTATCTTATTAATTTTTCCCATACAGTATGTTTTAATACCACTCCTCCATTCCTGCCTGGCCATCTTCTTGATTATGCTATAGAGAACAGATATAATTTTTTTTTTCTCTCAGTCAGGTAAGAGAGAAAGAACAAGATGGGGATGCTTAAAGTAAGACATTCTTACCAGAGTTTCATGATTAAGACTTTTCATTTGCTGCATTTCTTTTCAAAGATCTCCAAAGACTTTAATGTTCTTTTTTATTTTTGTTTTAATAATTGTCACCAGTGCTTCTGGGGAGTAGGTCATGCTGTTATGATGGAAGCTGCTCTCAGCAAGTTAGCTTTTTAAAATGTAAATTAGATCATGTTCCCATTCAAAACTTCCAAAATTTCTCCTTACATTTAGAACAAAGTTCAAGTTTGTTATCAAGCTCCAATAGAACCAAACATGCAAGAGGCCTTCAGATCATGCATGATGTTCCATGTTACTCTGCTGGAGCCTCTGCCCTCTTGGTGTAGGTCTGCTGCTGTCTTTGGAAAGCTTCCCGGGTCTTCTACAGTTTTCTTCTTTTCATTCAGAACTCACCATAAATATCATCTCATCATGCCCCACCCCTCCAGCCCTTCCTTCCTGTTCTCTCCTTTGTTCCCTCCCCACTCCCCTGAGGGCCTGTGCTCATGCTCCCTGATGGGTTTTTTTCTCTCTCTCCTTCTCCCCCCCCTTCTCTCCCTCTCCTCCTCTCCCTCCCTCTCTCTCCCACCCTCTCCTTCCCTCCCCCTCTCTCTCCTCCCACCCTCTCCTTCTTTCCCTCTCCTTTTCTCCCTCTCCCTACCACCCCTCTCCTTTTCCCACCCTCTCCTCTCTCCCTCTCCCCCTCTCTCTCTCAAACAGGGTTTCTCTGTGTAACAGCCTTGACTACCCTGGAAATCACTTTGTAGACCAGGCTGTCCTCAAACAAGAGATCTGCCTGCTTCTGCCTCCTGAGTAAGTTTAAAAAGTTTATACCATAAGAGTTTTGGCAGGAGCTTTAAAAAATTTAAGAAGCTAATCAAAATAAAAATCCTTAAAATAAGAGTAACTCATTAAGTATATGCAAAACTCAACACCATTGAAAAGTGTATCTATCAATCCTGTGTTCTCCCTAGCTTACTCTTTTATTTATTAGTTCCAAGTTGTGCACAGGGCTTAGCAAGGCACACTTTGACTGTCAAACTTTACCTTGAGTCCCGTCTTCTCATCATCACTCCCATTATTTGTAGATGGAGTCTCATCTCCTTGCCTGGAAACCAAGACAAAATCTTCACTATTAAGAGTAGACACTGAGTCTGAAGAGACACTGATTTTTCCAACAGAGGCCTTGTCATCCATAACTCAAGAATGAGGCTCAACTCATGAATGGTTAAATATTTTTTTAATGCCTGAAAAACAAAAACCATAAAGATTCATATAAAATGTCTGCCATATATTTAGTTATGCTCTATTCTTAAAAAAAAAAAGGAGGGGTTTCATTCATTCTGATATGGGTATTCTGTGCTATGTAGGTCAAGATATTTCAGATTCCATATAATTAAAACACTCCCTTTACAATAACCCCACCTACTTATAGGGCTGCCTTTGGCACATATTGCAACTCAGGTCTTGGCTTACAGAAGCAAAGATGAACTCAACAGTACTCTGGACTTTAATTTGTATTGCTTTACACATAAATGAAGTTAAAACACTTGGTTATTGCGAAAGTGTAATAACTACGTTTCCCTAGGATTATCAATACTAAAATTTAAAAAACTATGGTAGTATAGCAAACTGTATTTCACATTAATATATAAGAGATAAATTCAAGACAGAGAAAGCAGAAACTCTACAACTGGGAAATATACTCCATTAAAAATTGAATCTTTCTCTATCTTAATTTCTTAGGACTCGAATCAATTAAAATATTATAAAAAGAAATAGGTACAGCTCTATGTTCAACAACATCAATAAAGCTAAGTGTTTAACCTTTCCAACCTAAGTGTTCGTTTACACTTTGGAATTTTTAAGACTATCATTTTGAGCCGGGCGTGGTGGCGCATGCCTTTAATCCCAGCACTTGGGAGGCAGAGGCAGGCAGATTTCTGAGTTCGAGGCCAGCCTGGTCTACAAAGTGAGTTCCAGGACAGCCAGGGCTACACAGAGAAACCCTGTCTCGAAAAACCAAAAAAAAAAAAAAAGACTATCATTTTATTTGTGTATATACACATGCGTATAGAGCAGAGGGCTTCAGATCCCCTGGAACTGAAGTTGATGATGATGGTTGTAAGCTAACCTGTGTACACTGAGAACTTAACACTGATCTTCTCCAAGAGCAATAAGTGCTCTTAACCACTGAGCCGTCACTCCAACCTGTGCTTTAAATTTTTATTTGAATATATACTAAGCACACATCATATGCCAAATACTATTTTTTCTTCTAAGGCTTAACCTATCATCTAGAATTGCACCATTTCTAAGTATTAAGCAGAAAAATAAACAAACAAAAATCATCAATAATATTGAACATAAGGAAATAGCAACCCCAAGGAAAATCATTTAACCATCTAATGGCACAGTTAAGGGTAAACTCTATTCTGGATATTCTGTTGTCTTTTAGTTATTCTTCTCCTGCTTAAAGAACTGAACAATGTTGGCTCACGTCTTTAATCCTAACACTCAGAAGGCAAAGGTAATAAGGTGGATCTCTGTGACTTCAAGGTTAGCCTGGTCTGCAAAATGAGTTCTAGGACAGCAAAAGCTACATGTAGAAACCTCATTTTGAAAAACAGAACAAAATGAGAGAAAGAAAGAAAAGAAGGAAGGACTAGACACTCTGGAGTTGGAAGCAGGCAGATCTTTCTGTGTTCCAGGACTGCCTGGTCTAAGTAGCTATGAATTCTAGGCCAGACAGAGCTGCACTGGTAGACTCTGTTACAAGAAAATAAACAAATAAAATATATTTACAAGACCATATAACTTTATAGCGAGAAAGGGTAAAGTGATGTTCACTCATAATCCTAACAGGATGGTGAGGCTGGAGGACAGTGTATGTCTGAGGTCAGACTTGGGCATATAGTAAGTCCTTGTTACAAAAAATGATCAAATGAGGGCTAAGAACATAGTTGAACAGTGGAGAGCACTGTCAGTTCCTACAGAAGACTCAGGTTCACTTCCTAGCATGCACGTGGTAATTCCTAACATCTATAATTCCTGTTCAAGGGGGCCACATGTCTTCTATCCTCTGTGGGTACCAGGCCTCTGTGGTGCACATACATAATACAGGCAGACAAAATACTCAAAAATATAAATCAAAAATTAAAAAAAAATTTTTTTTAAATTAAAACACACACACACACACACACACACACACACACACACACACACACACACCCTCAAAGAATACATAGTACAGGGCTGGCGAGATGGCTCAGTGGTTAAGAGCGCCGACTGCTCTTCTGAAGGTCCTGAGTTCAAATCCCAGCAACCACATGGTGGCTCACAACCATCCGTAATGAAATCTGATGCCCTCTTCTGGAGTGTCTGAAGACAGCTACAGTGTACTTACATATAATTAATAAATAAAATATTAAAAAAAAAAAAGGGAATACATAGTACAAGACTGAAAATTATCCAGCACTCAGGCACTCAGGAGGCAGAGGCAAGCAGATCTCTAAGTTTGAGGCCAGCCTGGTCTATAGTGAAAGTTTCAGGACAGCCGGGGCTATACAGAAATTGACAAGTATAAAAATAGTCTTCTGAGAAGCCAAAAGTAAAATGTTTTCATTCATCCACTGAATGGATACAAATTAATTATCTGGTAAAGGAAATGTTAGGAAAATAAATCAAAACATTGGCAGAGAGACAAATTTATAAAGTCTAATAGATGCAGATTTAGGGCACCAAACTAAAAGACACATTGGGTAAATATTAATTTAGAGCTTTGCTGGGAATACAGACTTCAGGACCTTTAGGATTTGACTTAGTAACTCAGCCTACAGTGGCTTCCTGCTTCTGTACATGATCAGCTCCAGTTTAATCTGTTCCCTCTACTTTCAGAAGTTTCTTAGCTGATTTGCCCATTTTTACTTGAGTCAAAGGCATTGCTTCCCTTGCTGATGTTCTCATTGCAGTTAAGATTTTTGTTATAACAGTATGCTGCTTTTTAATGTTATGGTGAATGTACCCTAATTTAATCTTCACACTGCTATTTTACAGATAACAAAATTAATCGTGGGTGAGGTGGTGTAACTTGGTCAAAGTATTGCAACTGACAGAAATCAAGACAAAAACTGTACTGTTATATATAGGGCCTAAAGCAGAGCTCTATTAAGACAAACAGGCCTGTTTAATATCTAATGTCTCGGTACTAAGAAGTCTCTTTTAGAGCTTGTATTTTAAGTTAGTTTTCATGCTGAATTAGTCTACAGTTTATTTTAAATTGAAGCTAATAGTGCAACAATAGCAGAAGGCCTAAGAAAACTGTCTAAAACTGTCATTCAGCAGGAATGTGGTTTATTGAAACACTACACAGGAAGTAGACTCCTTCTCTCCAATCTCCATTGATAGGTAAGAGCCCTTCCCAGTATCCACCATGAAGAGGCACACAGAAAGTGCTATATATTTCTGGCAATACTTTAGAGACTTACAGCCTTTGTCTTAAGACACTGCAGACTAATGTTTTATTTTCAGATTTTATTTTCATTAGTTACAAGACACCTCTACACTATTTAATACATTTTATTATTTTGCTTTTAAATATCATATAAACTGAAACCTAAGCTTCTTTTTGTATTTCATGAATGGCTGTTATCTTTAGCTCCTAGAATAATGTAGATGTTTAAATGTTTATTGAACAAGTAGGATAAATATCAGATAAAGATAGAAAAGACATGGGTACCCAGTGAGAAGGCAATACTATTTAAATTTTATTTGGGGAGATGTAAGAGGAATGGAGACTGGTCTTGTTATATTACCCAGGCTTGCCTCAAACCTGATTTCCTGAATGCTGTTCTTATCTATGACAGTAAAGCTTGTGATTTGAAGCTAGGAAAAACCCAAATTAGAATAGTAGACCTAGGGTTGGGGTTATAGCTTAGTGGAACATCACTTGCATAGCATGTGAGAGGTAAAGAGTTTGATCCTCCAGCACGAAAATAAACAATTAAAAAAACCTTACTACACATCAGTTATACTGTGTACACTGGTTATACCACTCCTTAATTATTCAGTCTAGTTATACAGTTTCTGTAAGAGAAAATGATTCTATATCTATCTCACAGAGCTATTGTATACTGACTAAGGGCTTTATATGGATATATATACAAAAAACTTAATATATGTAGAATATTATATGTACTCAAATACTAAGGCTTTTTAAAATTAAAAAACATATTAGCTTAAAAATTAATCTAATTTAAACAGCATATTACTAAAACAAAATATACAGTCTTCTTAAGTGCACATTTGTTGATGGTTGGTCTGTTGCTGTGTATTGTAATGTTAAATACTGGCCCTGGTCACCTCAGGGATGAGAGAATCTCCACTTACATCAAGTAATGCTATGACCTTGCTTTTTAATTTAAAACTATTGGTTGAATAAAGATACTGAGAGCCTATAGCTGGACAGAAGTGAGGTAGGTGGGGTTTCAGTTCCTGGACTTAGGGTCTGAGGGGGGAACTGAGAGGACAGGAGTAAATACAGAGGTGGAGGGAGGAAAAGCCACCATAGAGTAGGTGGGTCATGAAAATATGGCCATGAAGGCTAGGTGTTAAGAGCTGCCTAGATGGAACATAGAAAAAGTGATCATTTGTATATGCTTGGTCCAGGGAGTGGCACTTGTTGGGAGTAGATGTGTCACTGCAGGTGTGGGCTTTAAGACCCTCATTCTAGCTGCCTAGAAGCCAACCTTCTTCTCCTAGCAGCCTTCAGATGAAGATGTAGATTCCCCACCCCCACCTCCTACTCCCCAGAGGCAGGGTTTCTCTGTAAAGCCCTGGCTGTCCTGGAACTCACTCTGTAGACAGGCTGGCCTAGAACTCAGAAATCCGCCTGCCTCTGCCTCCCAAGTGCTAGGATTAAAGGCATGCACCACCACCGCCCAGCTTAACCCCAGTTCCTCCAGCACCATGCCTACCTAGATGCTGCCATACTCCTACCTCAATAATAGACTGAACCTCTGAACCTGTAAGTCATCTCCTGCCTTGATCATCGTGTCTGTTCACTACAGTAAAACCCTAAGACAGCAAGTTATAACTCAGAGTTATTATGGAGAAGTAGCTTAGAGAGTAGGTATCTGGCCAGCTCTAGTACATTAAAGGCTTATCAGAAATATAAAGGTTTTGTTTCTTTTATCTGGGAAAACTGAATGATCAAAGGTGAGGTAGAAACCCTCAACTGAGATTAAGTATTTACTATAACACACACTGTAATTTATTTTAATCTAAATAAATATAAAGAAATACTTGGAAGAGAAAAATCTTTTTTTTCGTACACTGCAACAGAGTAAAATACATCCTACTTACAGAAAAAACAATGTCAGTACTTTGGGGGAGTGAACAGTAACCGAGTCCTATGTTGCTCAGGATGGTCACTAACTCACTTTGTAGCAGAGAATAACTATGACACCCCTAGGATTACAGGTGATGCCTCACTGGGTTTATAAAGTGTTATGGATCAAATCCCAAACTGCATGCATGACACACACGCACATTATGAACAGTACTATAGCCCCAGGCCTCCCATCTTTATGTAATATATATGACATGAACATTATGTCATGGTGTTTGGCAGACACTAAAAAAGAGTGTTTTCTTTCACAAGAGTGATAAGCTTCAAACATGTTACCAAGAGCCCCGTGTTGGTAAGCAGAACTCTGGGATGTTTCCTTTTCTACATATCTTAATAAAATCAGGCTGGGCATGGTGGTATATGTCTTTAATCCCAGTACTGGGAAGGTAGAGGCAGTTGGAATTTTATGAGTGCAAAGAAGATCTTGTCTACATACATAGTGAGTTCTAGGCCAGCCAGCTTATATACATAGTGAGACTATTTCAAAACAAACCCAAAAGCCAAAAAGAAAATAAGTAAAATAAACTCACCTAAGGTACAAGTCTTCACTTATGTATCCTTCTACATATTTCTTTTTTTTTTTTTTTTTTTTTTTTTTGGTTTTTCGAGACAGGGTTTCTCTGTATAGCCCTGGCTGTCCTGGAGCTCACTCTGTAGACCAGGCTGGCCTCGAACTCAGAAATTCGCCTGCCTCTGCCTCCCGAGTGCTGGGATTAAAGGCGTGCGCCACCACGCCCGGCTAACCCTTCTACATATTTCAAAGTCCAATGGTGTTATTTTTTTCATATCATCTAACCTTTCGTTACTTTTATCCTACTAAAACATGAAAGACCACTAGAGATTTTGATTGAAATAGTCTCAGCTAGGCCAGGCCAGAAATGGTGGTACATGCCAGTAATCCCAGCACTTAGAAAGCTGAGGCAGAGTTATCAAAAGTTCAAATTTAGCAGGGAATGTAGGACTCCCTATTATAAAAATTTAAAAAGAAAGAAAGGTAGGTAGGTAGGAAGGCATTTTTGCAATTTTAGAATTCAAGAGTTTGAAATAGAACACTGCTAAGTTCAAAGACAGCGTGGGCTACATCATGACTCTTTGCTTTAAATAAACAAATACAATGAGAGGGGAACAACATCAAATCTCTTTATAAACTTTTTGCCCAGATTCAATGCTATGTGAAATTAAATGACAATTTTATGTTCAAATATGCACTTCTACAAAAAAAAAAAAAAAACCACAGAAAACAATGCATCTGAGGGGCAGTGAGATGGCTTGGTGGGTAAAAGCATTTGACATTAAGCCTATTAAGTTCTATTCCCAAAACCAGTGGAAGAAAATAACCAACTCCCAGGAGTCATCCCTCTGACTTCTACATATATCGTGGTTACCTCCATACACAAATGAAATGAGTGGGTTTTTTTTTTTTTTTTTTTTTTGAGTTTTTCGAGACAGGGTTTCTCTGTGTATCCCTGGCTGTCCTGTAACTCACTCTGTAGACCAGGATGGCCTCGAACTCAGAAATCCACCTGCTTCTGCCTCCCAAGTGCTGGGATTAAAGGCATGCCCCATCAAATGATTTTTAAATGTATCTAACGCTTGCTGAATGAAGATGCATATTCATTCTCAGTCTCTTATAGAGTCCATTAATGTGTTTTGAAGTGTTGAGTAGTACTCACAATAGAAATCACTGATACTTTTTTGATACAAATTAACTTTTTGTATTGTCTCTAGTTTCTAAAATTAATCTTATCCATTAACAGTGAGTTTACCTGTGGCCAGGGACAGTGGTACAGGCCTTTAATGTCAGCACTTGGGAGGCAGAGGCAAGTGGATCTCTGTAGTTTGAGACCAGCCTGATCTATAGAATGAGTTCCAGGACAGCTATGGTAATATGTATGGCTACATAGTAAGACCTTGTCATCAAAACCAACCAAACCCTGACTTCCTAGCTAGGTACAATGGCTCATATAATAGACCCAGTTATTCAGAAGGCTTAGGCAGAGGAGTACCTGACTACAGGGTTTGAACTAACGTGAATAACATGCCATGATCCCAACTCCCCAAACAATAACAAAAACTAAAAAGCAACACTTCCAAACATTTTTCCTTTTCACTTTCATTAAATTTCCACTTTTAAAAAACTATCTACCCATGCCAGGAATCGTGCTCGTGCCTTTAATCCCAGCTTTTGGGAGGCAGAAGCAATCAAATCTCTGAGTTTGAAGTCAACCTGGTCTACAACCTGGGCTACACAGAGAAACCCTGTCTTGAAAAAAACAAACCAAACAAACAAAAACTATCCACAGATGCAGGAGAGATGGATGGCTCAGAGGTTAAGAGAACTTTCCTAGGTTCAGTTCTGAGCACTCATATGGTTGCCAACACCCATCTGTAACATCTAGGGGATCTGATGGCATATTATATTATATTATATCCTATGGACCTATTGGCCTCCATGGTACCAGACACTAGCAAGGTGCATAGACATACATATAGGCAAAACAACCACATACACATAACAACAATAATTCTTAAAAAGATAAAACAAAAACAAAACTATCCCATAATGTGCTGGGTAGTGGTGGCACACACCTTTAATTTCAGCACTCAGGCAGGATGCAGAGGCAGGTAGATCTCTGAATTCGAGGCCAGCCTGGTCTACAGACATTAAAGGCTACACAGAGAAACCCTGTCTCAAACAAAAGCAAGCAACTAACCAAAAACCAAACCAAACCAAACCAAAAACCAAAAAAAGCGATAGCAAAATCTCAAAACCCAAAGTCAATAAAAATGACCATTTCCTTATTCTGAAACTATCACTTCAGCCTTGTTTCCTACCTGCGTACCATTGCATATTTAGGTTGCTTTCCTTCTGCCTGCACTAGACACTCCACCCTCTCCCTATTACCTTCACTATCTCATTACACACTAATACTACCATAGACCTATCTTTTCTCTGAGTTCCACATAAGCACTTGCGTTGCGGTTTCTTTCTTTTTTATTCACTATCAAGTGTCTGATATCCTTCATCTATCCTTCAAAAAAGTCTCTCTCTTTAGAGCACTGGTTCAACCTTTCTAATTCTGTGACCCTTTAATACAGTTCTTCATGTTATGCTGACCCCAACCATAAAATTATTTTCATTGCTACTTCATAATTGTAATTTTGCTACTGTTGTGAATTGTAATGGAAATATATAAACATGTTTTCAGATGGTCTTAGATGACCCCTATGAAAGAATCATTTACCTACAGGTTGAAAACCACTGTTCTAGACTCTCTTAGTTGTTAATTCCTTAGTTACAGAATTTCTAAATATTACATATGACCCTATAGCTAATCCTTTTTCACCTTCCTCAAAATCCCTGCTAACTCCTGAATGAAAATAGAATGAGGTACGGTGAGATGGTTCAGGGAATAAAGGTACTTACTGCCTTACCTGAGTACTTGTGTTGATCTCAGGAACCTACATGGTGGGAGAAGAGAACAGACCCTAAAAACTAGTCCTCTGACCACCCCCATGCACGCATAAAATAAGTAGATAGATAGATAGATAGATAGACAGACCGACCAACTGACTGATAGATCAGAGTTGGCTAGAGAGATGGCTCAGTAGTTAAGAACACTGACAGCTATTCCAGAGGAATTCTGGTTCCCATCACTCACATGGTAGCTTACAACCATCTTTAACTCCAGTTCCAGGGGATCTGATGCCCTCTTGTGGCCTCTACAGGCATGCAGCATGTACATGATACACAGACATTCATGCAAACAGAACACCAATACACACAAAATAAAATAATGGCTTCTCCTTTGGCATGTTTAATTGTGATGTTTAACAGACACCCTCACAATTTAAGATTACATTTTAACGAGCCGGGCGTGGTGGCGTACGCCTTTAATCCCAGCACTCGGGAGGCAGAGGCAGGCGGATTTCTGAGTTCGAGGCCAGCCTGGTCTACAAAGTGAGTTCCAGGACAGCCAGGGCTAGACAGAGAAACCCTGTCTCGAAAAAACCAAAAAAAGAAAAAATGAGAAAAAAAAGATTACATTTTAACAAATTCTCTAACGAAAACAAAATAAAAAATAAAATGGGCCTGAAAAGATAGCTCAACTGTTTCAAACATTAACTGCTCTTCCAGGGTACCCTAGTTTCAATTCCCAGCACCCACCTGACAATTCACAACTGTCTGTAACTCCAGTTTTAGAGGATCTGATACCCTCCTTCTAGCTCAGACAGTGTGTATGTGGTACACAGGCATACATGAAGGCAAAACACCCACACACATACTTCTAGCTCAGACAGTGTGTATGTGGTACACAGGCATACATGAAGGCAAAACACCCACACACATAAAAGTTATTTTAAAAATTAAAAAATTTAAATAGAAAAGAAAAATAAATGAAACCCAATTTCTTTGAATCACTTAGTCTTCAAAGTCTTGAGCCCAGCTATTATTTTAATCTTACTACACAATCAAATCATGCCTAACACAATCTTCAAAATAAGTCTGTTAACTTTTAGGCTCTTAAGTCTTTGTACACGATGGTTCCTAAGTGAGAAATGTGTTTCTATTTCCCCAGTGAGCTTTTCCCCCTCCAATACATTTTAATCACCTTGTTAAGAAGTCAGTCCTTCCATTTTCCTTCTGAAATGTTCATTATTTCATGCTAGTGCTTCTAAGTCTTTTTGTTTGCTTTTATGTTTAACACAAGAATTATGGCATATAGCATATTTACTCTGTAGTCATTTTAGAAGTAAATATCAACTATAAACCACCATGTTATATGTTGGAAATATTATATTTTATTTATGTAATCTCCATATGCTTGCTTACTAGAAGTGCTCAGTAAAGTTGAATGGTTGATTTACTGTCCTCCAAATCCATGTATTCCTCATCTATGCATTCAACTGAGGATCAAAAATATATAAAAAAAATTACATCCATACTCAACATGTACTTCCCCCCCCCCCCAGAACCTAAAGATACAGCATAACAAAAGAGAAGTATTTACATTGTATCAAGTATTCTAAGAAATGAGTTAAAGTATATGGGATATGCAATGTCCAGATTATATGAAAATATTATACCATTTTCGCATGAGCGACTCTCATACCCTTAAGATCCTAGGGAACAACTACTGCATGAGTGTAATAGAAAGACAAGTGACCAATATGCTACACTATATGCAAGTACTTGGAAATATAACTACAGAAAACTTATAAGAAAAAACCCAAATCCAACAACAGCACATTCTTTTGAGACAAAAATCCCATGACATAGCCAGCCCCAATCGGACCTTAAAATCCTAGTTCCTTATCTCAGCCTTCAGGGTGCTAGGATTATAGGAGTATGCCAACTGCCCCAGCTACTACCCTTGATCATTTCTGAGTCTATCAAAACCTCAAATGTCATGGCCAAGAAGATAATTAAACAACACTGAGTCTCAAAATATACCCTGGGATTCTTCTGGACCATAGACACTCATCACTTCCTTCTTACTCGCCATCATTTTGTGTTGCTCAGTAAGTGAAATGTGTTGTTCAATAAGCAAATGAGTATAGCTTTATGGAATCTTAAGGAGGATACATTATTGTCAGGGCCACACTAACCTTGTCAGATGAATATTAACTTTGTATGACGGACCAAAGCTAAGACAGGTTGGGTAATCTGCTTTAGTTCATAGAGAAATTATGAAACTTTGTGCAAACCCAGTCACCTAGGTGTTCTGCTCTTTTCTGAGCTGTATCTCACTCCTTGGTATCCCTATCTCCATTTTAGTTCAGGAACTACAACAGAAAGTAACAAGACAAGACTCAAAGATGCCATAGCAGGCCAATTCCCACAGGATTTGTATCTTTTAAAGTAAAATGAGTACTGGGAGATGGGTCAGCAGCAAAAGACACTATTGCCATGACAATCACGAGGACCTGAATTCAGATCCTTATGACCCATTTTAAAGAATAGAAGCCAGGCAATGTGGCATGTGCCCATAACCCCAACAACAGGCTGTGGGTTAAGAACACTGAAGCTCACTGACCAGGTAACTTAACTGATGAACTTCAGATTCAGCAAGAGAACCTATCTTAAAACATGAATGCAAGAAAGCAAATGACAACCCCCAATGTCCACATCCAGCTTCCACAGGTACATGTGCACCTCATACCCCCCAAAACGCAGTAAGGGTCTATGGTGGGGCTCAGTTACAGAGCACTGGCTTGGGTAGTGTGAGGCTTTGGGTTTGATCCTGAACACTAAGTCTAAATAAGCAGAGTAATAAAGGAACACAAACATTGATTGATCTTAGTTTTTCTTGCACTAGTGCATTTCTCATAGCCTAATCCCCGAAAAGGAAGGAACACACCTATTAATTCAATGGAAACCTCTCCCTACCTTTAAAAATATATATTATTCTCTACCACTAATTGCTAAACAATAGGTATGGCTTTGTTTTAACATCTGACTCTTAACTTAGGGCTGCTGCTTTGAACTATATTAAGTGAAGTAACAAAATTGTGTGAAAGAAAGCCTTCTCATTAATTGCAGCTTAAATTGAAAAAGAACAACAAAAAACATTATCTTGGGTATACTTAAAATTGAAAATTAGAAAAGTCAACTTAGTTAAAAGTTACTCTTTAACAAATGATGAGACAAAGTTTTCTTCTAAATGTTCCACAAGTTGCAATCCTTTCTACCATCACAGTCAAATATACATGTGCCACACTTCAGCACAAGCTACCAGAGAGGTGCTGTTTAGTATTTCCAACAGCCAACAGAAGACTACACTGGCTACTCTAGCCTAGAGACAGACTACTGGCTTATGATTGAAGTACTGATCTGATAAGGCTTTAACCAGAAATCCCCAACAACTATGCAGTGGGCTCTTAGAAAAGTACAGACCTCTAAGTTTGGCAATATAGCCAAACAAAATCTATTTTCATATTTTATTACCAAGGTAATACTATTTAGCAACCATCATGAACTTACAAGACAGAATTGGAGTTTTATTTTACTTTTTCGTGACTGTAAGAAGGGATGGGGGTTCTAGGCCTTACAAAGCTCTACTCTGAAAAGGAATCTTCAGAGTATTATGGTAAATGTAGATAGAGAAAGGAAACCTCCAGGCTCAACTCTATAAAGTAACATGTTCATGACTTGCACACTTCCATATTTGGCCAATTTTTGGACATGAAGAGAAACAGGGCTTTTAAGAGTCATCAACAGTGGCTGCAATCTAACTGTAAATACCCATGCTAATGTTGGTTTGCTTACTTATTTAAAAAAAAAAAAACTAACAATACTAGGAGAGGACAGAAGTGGAGGAAGATGATCAGGTGAAAAACAAACAAACAAACAAAAAATCAAGAAAACATTCCTAAGCAGCTTTAAGTGAGGTAGGATTTTCCTTTCAGAAATTTACATGGGTATCTATTCCTTATCTTTGAATTTTCTTTCCTTAGTAGCTATGAATAATTGGTTTAAAAAGAGAAAACAATACGTACAAAGTATACCCAAAATGATTTAGGTACATGGTTAAAGGACCTGAAGATAAATAATGTTTTAGTTCCAAGAAAATATTGACTCTTGTCTATTTATTTATTTATTTATTTACTTGATGAAAGAAAGTCTAATGATATATGACAATCTGGGAAGTTGCAAAAATACTTATGGGCAGCCTATGTCTTAACATTAGGACATAAATAATCCCTTGAAAGTGACTTGTTATAACAGTTACTAGGGAATTATCTTTCATAGTAGGCTTTATCTAGCTGTAAATTTACTAAATGACTTTAAAAGTTCACTTATTTATAAAATCATGCCTCTATTGTGGATAATGTACACAATACACTTCTCATTATGAAGGAGAAAAGGGAAGAGCCCATGTTTAAGAGTCATGCTATGCTGCTAATCACTTGTAAATTGTAAGCAAAATACCATGCCAAAATTCCCACAGTTGATAAGTTCCCAAAGATATAGCTTAGTAAGGCCAGCGAGTTAAATGAAAACTGAGTTTAAAAGGTAAGCAAGCCGGGCGTGGTGGCACACGCCTTTAATCCCAGCACTCGGGAGGCAGAGGCAGACGGATTTCTGAGTTCGAGGCCAGCCTGGTCTACAAAGTGAGTTCCAGGACAGCCAGAGCTATACAGAGAGACCCTGTCTCGAAAAACTAAACAAACAAACAAACAAACAAAACCAAAACAATAAAAGGTAAATCAAAGCAAGATTGTACAGTGTAGTGTATCTTGGTGGTAGATCACAGAATTGCATCACTAGCCATGTAGACTCACACACACTCATACACACACACACACACACACACACACAGTTGATGAAACTGAAAAATGTACCACAACATAGCAATATATTAACTTTAATCATGAAACTGATCTGAAAGTTTGCATTAAACATGTAAATTTTATTTATTTTTTGGTGGTTGTTCTTTGAGATAGGGTTTTACTATGTGGCCCAGGCCAGCCATGAACTCATGATCCTCCTACTTCAGCTGCTGAGCATGACACGTAAATTAAAATGTACATACATACAAATTAATCATTCAAATTTTAATTCAAATTCTGAGCTTTAAGGAAGATCATAAATCCTATCCTTTGTTCATTTTCATTTCCTATTTAAGCTTTGGCTAAATCTTCAACATACAATATAATCTATAGTATTATGAACAGATATGGATTAATACAACAGGTCCTTTGCTTTCATTAAAAAGTTATACATGCACTTCTTTGGCCCCAGCGCTTTTTCCAAATGACTTTTCAGTTTGACAATTTCACTATCATCCATTGTTTCTCTGCCTAAATAAACAAAGTAGCTGGAAGCCCACATACTTACATCACGCTCTATTCACAAGAATGTAAATACAGGTATTGATCTAAATGAAAATAGCAAATACAGTGCGAACTCTGTATTGATATTCTTCTGTCCCTGATATTCTCCCGTGGTAGGGGGACCATACCCCGCTGACCGTCCCCCCTTCTTCCCCCCCCCCCAATCTCAAATTCAAGTTGGAGCACAGTTTTTAAAAGGAGCGCTATAAGCATGGTCATGAGTTTAAGTCTGCTTAGGACACTTGCTTCAGAGATAAATGGATCCTTTGGGCACCACAGGTATGAGTATGATGTAAAAGCAGGTGCAGACCACAAATGTAGGTATAACCCTGACTACCATCCGGGGATGGACAGCGCGCCCCTGGAAGGCTGGAGAAAGCCTTTGGACTGACTCTCGGAACCCAGAAGGGTGCTGAAAATCAAGACACAAGGCAGGAACAGGCAGGTGTTTCTTTTAAACCGAAAGAGTACGGTGCCAGAGACACTTTAAACGCAGGTGGAGAGAATGAGGTAGAAAATACCAGTAAGAGAAAGCAGAGCGACGCTGTCTTTCAAATTAGGCGCAGCCAGGGGAGCCAGCCCGAGGCCCAAGGCAGCATCAGTCACATACACACCGACACAGTGGGCAACCGGAGAAACTGAGGCAGAGGACAACGGCAGGTCTCCAAACAAGTCCAAGACAAAAACACAAGAGTGAAGAGAAACCGGCTTTGTTGGGAGGGGAGAGATCGCGCACAAGGGAGCAGCAGTAGCAAGGCTTGGAGACAGACACCCACCCAGACAGGGGGAACCGGTTTGGGCAGGGGTTCCTGGGGGTGGGGTGGTGGCGGGGTAGGGCCCGCGCGTGCGCCATCTGCCCTCCGTGGCCGCTCCCCCACACCCAATCTCCGCTCCCCTCAGGTCTCGGTCGGTCGAGAGAGCCCCGCGCAATCCCCGGCCCGACCCCGCCCGGCGGGGAGAGAAGGCGGCCGGATTCTAACCGGGGCGGCAGGAGGACCCCCGCCTCTGGGGGTAAGGAGACCAGGGTGAGAGGAGGGGAACGGCGACTGTACCCGACCTGCTGCCGCCGAGCGCCGTCAGGGAGGCTCCGCCGCCTGGGCCTCCCTGCCGCCCA
The DNA here is from genome assembly GCA_902729485.2 of Mus minutoides. Lineage (NCBI taxonomy): Eukaryota > Metazoa > Chordata > Mammalia > Rodentia > Muridae > Mus > Mus minutoides. The sequence continues at coordinate 2,114,982 of LR749658.1, forward strand.
GCCCCCTGCTCACGTGAAGCGGCTCCTTCCGCCCTCCGGCCCGCCCCCCGCCCCACTTCATAGGCCCCGCGTTCTCCCGTGAGGCGGAGCTTCCTTCCCGCAGCCCCACCCGGGCTCAGAGCCCGCCCGAGGATCCGCGCCTGCGCGCAGGACTCAGACTCAGCTAACACAGCTAAGGCGGCGGAGCGGTATCCTGAGGGCCAGGAGGCATCTCTGTGTCCACCTTTCTGAAGGAAGCCCTGTTTGCCAGGCAGCACTTAACGCCCACTCAACTCCCCCAACATTTACTGAGGCGCACAGAACCATGGATTGTGATACTTTATTTTATAAAAACATGTCTCAGTTTAGCTTTACCTCAAACTTGAGAAGATGTGACCGAACTCCATCTACAAATCAAACTTCAGACTGGTCTACAAACTGAGTTCCAGGAAAGCCAGGGCTATACAGAGAAACCCTGGCTCGAAAAAAGAAAAAAGAAGAAGAAGAAGAAGAAGAAGAAGAAGAAGAAGAAGAAGAAGAAGAAGAAGAAGAAGAAGAAGAAGAAGAAGAAGAAGAAGACGACGACGAGGAGGAGGAGGAGGAGGAGGAGGAGGAGGAGGAGGAAAGAAAGTTATTACTTTGTTGTTACTGAACCTAACATTTCATGCATTTACCATGCAGCTAAACCCCAGACTTATTTTTAATTTTGAGGCAGGGTCTTCTGTCTGCCTTGAACTCACTTTGTATAGCACGCAAGCCTACATCACCCAGAGTAGCTAGGATCACAGGTCTTTGCTGCTAGGCCAAAGAAGATGGAGGCAGGAGGATGAAGAGTTTGAGCCTAGCCTAAGTTACAAGAGGCTACAAGTCACAAGACTTAGTAATTTATACTTCTAAGCCGCTTCTTCTTTTTTCTTTCTTTTTTTTTTTTTGTTGTTGTTGTTGTTTGTTTGCTTGCTTTGTTTTTCGAGACAGGGTTTCTGTGTATCCCTGGCTGTCCTGGAACTCACTTTGTAGACCAGGCTGGCCTCGAACTCAGAAATCCGCCTGCCTCTGCCTCCCAAGTGCTGGGATTAAAGGCGTGCGCCACCACGCCCGGCTCGCTTATTCTTTATTTGAACGTGGTACACTCTTTTTCTAGTGAGTCATTTACAATGTGAACCAGGAAAGCAATTAAAAAGAAGAAAATCTTTGCTGCTACAGATCCCCTTTGTGTCTTGTTCTTCAAAAAACACCTAGACTCCTGTGGGACAAGAGTGATGCTTCCTTTTCCTTATACACATCCATTTTTAAGTATACAAATAATATGAGAACGAAACTATAATCTCGTGCACTCCTAACAAAATGTTTACTAGTTTGGTGGTCAACTCCCATGTATTTCTTGATTCATAAGTATAGTCAAAGTACATGTGTAAATTAAGTTTTCTTAAATAAAACTATTACATAATCAGTATGTTTGAAGAAAAAAATTAAAAAATAGAAACAAGTTAAAACAAATTAGGAATGTCACATTTCACCACCAATGCTCACATTTCAGTTGACAAGATCAATTTAATAATCTGATGTCTTTTTGACACAAGGCCTCATGTAAGTCAGGCTAGCTGCAAACTCTCGATCCTCCTGCCTCTATCTCCCAAATGCTGGAATAACATACCAGTATAGTAGCATCATTTTTTAATTAATAACACCTACCTTTCTTCTGATTACTACATTTAATTAATTGACCATCAGTTGCATCTAGTTATGCCTTTTAAGTGTTTTTAAAATGTGCAACTTGAAAATGAATGGCTCTTTGCAGATAACTAAAGAAATGAAAGTAAAAAAACTCCTGGATTTGAATATCGCTTCAAAAAGTCTGCAATAAGTTACTGAGTTTGTCTTCTAAACCCTATATTTTTGCAAACTAGAAGCTGTATCAGAAGGTTCATTGAATGTCACCTAGGATGTTGTGCCAGATTTGTTTCCTGATACTAGATACAATGCAATTTAGCACATAGCATCACTTATTGCGTAGAGCATGGGATGTTGATTTAGTAAGAATGCTTGTTTACAGACTCCAACTCTTCTTTTTTTCTCTCTATATCTCATGTATATCCAGCTAACCTCAAATTCAATTTAGCAGATGATGATCTTGGACCTCTGATCCTATTAACTCTACCTCGCAATGCTTGGGATTACAGGTATACACCAACACACCCAGTGTTATACATGGTGTGTGGTATCAAACAGAGGGTGTTTTTGCCTGCTAGGCAAGCACTCTACCACCTGGGCTAACTTCTCAGCTCCTGTAGAGTCTTTGAATTGTTGCTGTTTTGAGACAAGGACACCATGTAACCAGAGTCCTTTTAAAATATAGACTTTAGTCTATTTTGGTGCCTACGAATGCCACTAAGTAACTTATTCATAGAAAACTAATTTGGAGTTTTTAATATGCTTAGTTTTAACCAGCAGGTGGCTTTGAAACCTTATATTGTATAAGTACAGTGTATATGTAGAATTTGGGGCTGTTATGAGGTACAAGAGCTAGAACACTAAGATCTCTGAATGCTAAAAAGGAGGGAAATGCAGTTCAATCTATAGACAGAAAGGTGCCTTTTGCAGGGACAGCAACAATATCATATTTGGGGTTTTCAAGAGAAAACTCTGGTCAGACTGGTGGGCAAAACAGGGAGGTAAGTAAGAGTCTGCAGGCTGTTTAAGATCGAAAAAGGTAAATATAAGGAAGAAGGAACTAGGGTATTTAAAATACACTCCATCCAAACTTTCAAGCTTCCTGATTACTTTCTGTTGCTTGCTCAAATATGCCTTAGAAGTGCTCCAATCATTTTTGTGTGCGTGGAGCATATATATGTGTACAAGAGTGTGTATATATATATATATATATATATATATATATATATATATATATATATATATATATATGTATGTGTGTGTGCGCGCGCGCGCGCGAGCTTGTGTGTGTGTGTGTGTGTGTGTGTGTGTGTGTGTGTGTGTGTGTGAGAGCCATGTGCTGTGGAGGACAGAGGACATAATATGTTGTTACTCAGGTACTGTGCACCTTTTTGATACAGGGTCTTGCTGGGAGTGGTGGCACACACCTTTAGTCCCAGAACTCGGGAGGGAGAGGCAGGCAGATTTCTGAGTTCCAGGACAGCCAAGGCTATACAGAGAAACCCTGTCTCAAAAAAAAAAAAAAAAAAAAAAAAAAAAAAAAAAAAAAAAAAAAAAAAAAAAAAAAAAAAAAAAAAAACATAAAAAAGAAAGAAAGAAAGAAAGAAAGAAAGAAAGAAAGAAAGAAAGGGTCTCTCATTGTCCTGGTGTTCCCTGATGAGGATTCACTGACTGGCCATCAAACTACAGGAATCCAGCAGATGCTATCTCCTCATCACTGGACTCCAGGCATTCACTGTAAGGCTTGGCTTATTTGTGTAGGGACTGAACTTGGGTCCTTCTGCTTGTACACCAACTCTTGAACAACTGAGTGTACCACCTACCCAACTCCATCAATGGATATTTTACTTCCATTGCTATACTTTTCAAAGCCACAATTTTATCTTGGTTTCTTTTCATAATTTCTTTCTCTTTCATGATATTCTTATCTTGTTCATACTGCTTTCTTGATTTCATTCATGACTTCCAATTTTCTGAGTAACCATAACATAGTTGTCTTAAAGTCTTTGTCAAATGTGACTAAAATGCATGGGTCATTGGGTTCGATCAACACCAACACTCCATATTATTTTTAGATAATATTTCTTGGGGACAATTTGCGGACTTATTTGTTTTTCCTTTGGAATTGGCCATACTTTACTGTTTCTTTATAGGCTTCATGCTTTCTATACATTTATAAGGAAAAATGTCTTTACTTTTATTTTTATGTGTTTTGCTTTTGCCTGCATGAATGTTAAATGCACCACATGTGTGTCTGGTGCCTGCAGGGGCAAGAAGGAGGAATCAGATCTCCTGGAACTAGAGTGTCCCAGTGAGGGTTACTATTGCTGCGAGAAAGCACCATGACCAAAGCAACTTGGGGAGGAAAGGGTTTATTTAGCTTATGCTTCCACATCACTGTTCATCATTGAAGAAAGTCAGGACAGGAATTCAAACAGGGCAGGTGCCTGGAGTTAGGAGCTGATGCAGAGGCCAGAAGGTATGCTGCTTACTGACTTGTTTCCCATAGCTTGCTCAGCCTGCTTTCTTATAGAACCCACAAGCACCAGCCCAGGGGTAGCCCCACCCACTGTGGACAAGGTCCTCCTATATGAATCTTTAATTAAGAAAATGCCCTACAGACTTGCACCATCTTTTTTTTTCTTTAATTATTTTAAATTTATTTTTATGTATATGAGTGGTCTATCTGCATGTACACCTGCATGCCAGAAAAGGGCATCAGAACTCATTACAAATGGTTGTGAGCCACCATGTGGTTGCTGGGAATTGAACTCTGGACCTCTAGAAGAACAGCCAGTGCTCTTAACTGTTGAGCCATCTCTCTAGCCCCTTATAGTGTAATCTTATGGAAGCATTTTCTCAATTGAGACTCCCTTCTTTCCAGTCTCTGTATCTTATGTCAAGTTGACATGAAATCATCACACAGAGTTATAGATGGTTGTATAAGGTACCATGTGCTGGGACCTGAACCTGGGCCCTCTCCAAGAGCAGCAAGTGCTCTTAAATTAACCATTGGGCAATCTCTCCAGCCCTGCTTTTTTGTTTGTTTTGTTTTGTTTTAAAAGACAGGATCTCACTATGTAACCTTGGCTGTCCTGGAACTCTGTCATGGTGACCATGCTGCCAGATCTGCCTGCCTCTATATCCCAAATCCTGGGGTTAAAGGTGTGTGACACCACTCCCCAGCCTGCTTTGTGATATTTGAATTTACTAAAAACTAAGGCATTTGAGTCATATGTGGTTGTTATAGGAAGTCAAAGCCTCCTTCGTCCTCATGCAGTTTTTATGTATATGGGTGGTAAGGCAGTCTGTGCGCTTAGTGACCCGGCCCCCATAGATCTTTGTTTCCAAATAGAGTAAAAAGGAAACAACACAGAGGCTATTCCCTTAAAATTCCTAATATTTCTGTCAAAATATAGAGTTAAGCTCTGGTAGCTAGGCTGTGTTTATACCTCAGTGACTAAGGCAAGCAAGGGGCATGCACAGACAAGGCCCTGGTCGGTCCCCAGCACTGAAAATAAAAAACTAGAAGAGTACTCATGTTCTGGCTGCTCTGGTCCATCACATCCTGGTGTTCATGATGCACTGAAAATTCTAAAACCAAGATAAGTCTTTCCAAAATAAGAATTCAAAGCAAACAATTAGAATATTATATGTTCAACGGTGGGTAGAATAGACATATGGAAGAAAAGTAAAGTGGGGAATTGAACATCACAAAAAAAAAAAAAACAACCAACTATATTTAACATACATGTATGGACTATTCCATACAGTAACCACAGAATAACAGAATACACATTCTTTTTAAGCACTTATGAGAGTTATCAGGAGAGACAACATGCTAGTCCACAAAACACGCCTCAAGCCTCAATGTATTTTTTTTTTTTTTTGAGACAGAGTTTCTCTGTATAGCCTTGGCTGTCCTGAAATTCACTCTGTAGAGCAGGCTGTCCTGGAACTCAAAAATCCGCCTGCCTCTGCCTCCCAAGTGCTGGGATTAAAGGCAGGCGTGTGCCACAACGCCTGGGGCCAGCCTCAATGTTTTTAAAGTCCACATAAAGAGTCTTCTCTCAACATAACAAGATGAAGTTAGAAATCAAGAAGAAAATTCACAAACATATAGAAAAAAACAAAACCAAAAAAACAATGGGTGAGAGAAAAAAAGCCAAAGGCAATTATAGACTACTCAGAAATAAATATAGTATACATACTAAAGTTTATAAGCTGTTGTTATGGCAATCATCAGAGGGAAATTTAGTTGTAAGTCTACATTTTAAAAAATACTTCAAAGGTGGGTGTGGTGGAGTAGAAGGTGCATATTTGTAATCCCAGTACTGGAAAAACAGAGACAGGAAGGTTACTAATTCAAGGCTATGCTTTGGCTAAATATTAAGATTAAGGCCGGGGCTGGTGAGATGGCTCAATGGGCTAGAGCACTGACTGCTCTTCTGAAGGTCCTGAGTTCAAATCCCAGCAACCACATGGTGGTTCACAACCATCTGTAAGGAGATCTGATGCCCTCTTCTGGTATGTCTGAAGACAGCTATAGTGTACTTAATTATAATAATAAATAAATCTTTAAAAATTATTTAAAAAAAAAAAGATTAAGGCCAATCTGGACTAGACGTTTCAAAATTCAAAAACACAATAAAAAAAACAAACTAACAATAACAAAACACTCAGATCAATAACCTAAAGCTTATACTTCAAAGATATACAAAATGTGTATGAGTGTGTACATGTGCATATACACACACATATACATACAAGCAAGCTAGGCATGGGGGTAAATGGCTTTAATCCCAGCAGTTGGGAGGCAGAGGCAGGTGGATTTCTGAGTTCAAGGTCAGCCTGGTCTACAGAGTAAGTTCCAGGACAGCCAGGGTTACACAGAGAAACCCTGTCTCGAAAAACAAAACAAAACAAAACAAACAAACAAACAAAAAAAGATGAAAAGGAGCAAGAGGAAAAAAACTCAACAAAAATTCTGAAAAAGACATACAAAATTGACAAACCTTTAGCCAGACTAATGAAGAAAAAAGATAAAATACAAATAGCTATAATAAATGCAACTGGGGGGCTGGAGAAATGGCTCAGTGGTTAAGAGCTTTGACTGTTCTTCTAGAGGTCCTGAGTTCAAATCCCAGCAACCACATGGTGCCTCCCAACCATCTGTAATGAGATTTGACACCCTCTTCTAGTGTGTCTGAAGACAGCTACAGTGTACTTATATATAATAAATAAGTTATTCTTTTTTTAAAAGAAATGCAACGAGGGATGTATTATTATCAACATTATAAAAGTTTTTTTAAAAAATGAGATATTGTAATAATTATATATGAAAAAGTAGAGAGCAAAAAGGAAAGGGACAGATTTCTAGAAACAATCAATAACCTAAACTGGTTCAAGAAGAGAAAATAAGTCTATACTCAGTAAAGAGACTGTCTTAGCAATCAAAATTTCCCAACAAGGAAAGTCTCATATCATAGTCTTATCATTGAGTTCTATTAAATATTTAATGACAGAGCAAACAAGTTTGTTTCCTGAAAAGTTTCCAAAAATTTGAGGAATCAATGCTTCCTAACACAATCTGTACATCTAGCATTGCTGACAGGAAAACCAGACCAATGCATTCTAGCTACATAAAAATATAGATCAGTAGTAACACTGAAGAGTAGATATAAAAATAACCAACAAAATATAAACATATTAAATCCAAGAGCATATTAAAAGAATTTTACCATTACCAAGTAGGATTCAGCCTAAGGTATGATACAAAGTAGTTCATCAAAATAAATGAAAGAAATACATTGGTACAAGGAGTGGGGCATATGGTCACCTCAACTGATGTAGAGACAGCATCCATTCAATATAGCATGCTGCAGAAAGTTTGGAATTGGCAGAAAATTCTTCAACATGATGAAGAATTCATAGTGAAACATATATGCTCAATATAAAGCCCCCCCCAAAATCCTCTTTGCATTAGGAATAAAACAAGGATGTCCACTTCTACTTTATTGTTACTACTCCTGTTCAACACTGTATTAACAGTTCAACACTGTTTGCCCTATAAGGAAAAAAAAAGCATCCTGTTAGAAAAGAAGTAAATGATTTCTGTTCATAGACTACACCAACGTGTAATAGAAAAATCAAACAAGTCCACAAGAGGGGCTACCCAAATAAATAAATGAATTGCAAGAGCTATGCAAACACACTTTTAAAAAGCAGTGCTTTTTAAAAATGTATTTTTTAGACACTAGCAATAAGCACTATGAAAATTGAGGCAGACCCTGATAAAACTGTGTGAATGAATCAAGAATGCAGAAAACTAAGAAGACATTTCTGAAAATAATTTATATAAAAGGCCTGAAGAGGCACTTTGTGTTTATGGGGAAGAAGACATAAAATAATAATAATAATATTATTATTATTCAAAGCAACCTACAGATTTACAAAAACGAAAACCAAAAAAAAAAAAAAAAACCGTTCCAAAAGCCGTTTCCCAAGAAATGGTAGTCAATCCTCAAATCAATACAAAAGTATGGCTGAAGATGTAGCTTAGTAATACAGTATTTGCGTATCGTGAAAAGCCCGAGGTCCAACTCCTGATACTAAATTCAGATGAAAGTGAAAAACATCTTGAAGAACCAAAACAGTCTTGAATAAAGATGTAACACTCACAGTAAATGCCAAACTGCCTGCAAAGTTACGATTATTAAAGCAGTATGGTACTAGCACAAGGATAAACATAGATCACTGTACTCTAGACAGCCCAGTAAGAAACTCTCATAAAGGGAACTGATTTCCAAAAAGTCCACTCAATGGGCAAAAAGTTCACCTTTTCAACAGATATTACGGAAAATGGATAGCCGCAAAATAATACAAGGAGTTTATGCGGGAATAGCTAGCAGTGGTTATACAACATTGTACAAAGCCACTTAGCTTTAAGCTTGCTAAAAGATTAAATTGATAATTATTTCTGTTTCCTATAACACCACCAAACGGTAAATAAATGGAGAGAACGCAATAATCAAGTAGATTGGCAAAGCAAAGGGAATTCAGAATGATTTCCAGATTTTCTCTTTGGGAAGAGGACCTGTATGACTGTTTCACCAAACAAGAATTATAGCTAGGTAGGTCTGGGCATGAACTTGTTACGAAAAAGGCACACTTAACACTGGAAAACAGGAAATCGGTCAAAGTGGCTGGCTCCAGTGCTTAAGAGAGGTATTCAGGTTAACCACAGATTTGTGAAAGGCTAGGGTATCCAAAGATAAGGAAGGCAAGAGATTGACCTGGGAACACATAAGGAAGAATTCCTAAAAAACACCAGTATCCACAAGGGATGGGACCCAACAGCTTTCTGCATTCCAGGCTCCCACGCAGCGAGTCCACATCCCTGGGCGGGAGGGACTTACCACGGCTTGCTCGCAGACAGGCTGCTCAGGCCCATGCAGGCACCGGTCGGCGGGAGCCCTTCGTGACTGCAGCCGCGAAGAACAGAGCTCGGGCCCGCCTTCCACGGAAGAACCACAGCAGCAGAGCACACGGAGCAGTCCCTCCGCAGCCCGATTCCCTGGCCTCGCCCCGCCCACAACGCGGAAAGTCCCTCTCAGGGGCCCGTCGTCCTCCGAGCATTCCGATTGGCGGAGATGACCATGGGACCTGGAAGTTGTCTTTGTCCGGCCAGGGCTGCCCTTCCGGTTCCGTTGGGTCCCCCTTTGGCTCAGGTTGCCTGCCCCTCCCCCTTCCCGGAGCCCCGAGGGGCTGGAGCTCCTGGCTTTGCCAGATGTAGATGGCGGCCTTCCCCCCAGGTCTGTAAGTTCGGAGGCCACCCCGAGAGCCGAGCTAGGGTGCTGGGGTCTCTGGAAATGGAGCCCCCGTGGGGACCTGGATCGGCCGCAACCTGCCCTGGGATGGGAGCCAAGGAGCTGGTCTAGGCCCCCAGACTTTTGAGCCATTGGACTGGCCCATGCCGCATCCCACTTTCTTCCCCTTCCCGAATCTGCAGTGGGGAGTCTCAGGATGCCCCAGGGTCCGCCTCCTGGGACCCTCTACCTAGGGCACTGTAGCTGGCCAGGAAGCCAGACTCTGGCATTTTGTAAAAAGTGCTGCAGTTGAGGCCGGCAGAAAACTGAACGGCGGGAGCTAGTCAAGGCAAGGCCTTCGTGCCAACCGCGAGTCTACTGTAAGTGCCAGGTTTTGATGGGTTTTACCCTTGCTCAACCGCGGACTACAGCACCTTTTGAATTACTGGTGCTATGCCATGCAGTAGAGGTTCGTCAAATATCCAGTGTTCATCTCAAATTTGGAAGCGATATTTATAAGCAAATTGATGTTCGGAAGAGGGTGGAGGGTATGCAATATGTTACTTTAATCAACTGCTCTAAGGACAGTTGCTGGGAAGCCTGTAGAAGACAGTGGTCTCTAAATCCTATTTCTTGATAAAGAGAATGTGTGAAACTACTTTTTCCAAAAAAAGAAAAGTTGTAGTGGCACTTAGAAGTTACAGACTATGTATGAGAAGAAGGAATAGGGACAGGGAGGTTGTGTACATAAGATAGAGTTTGAGTTGGATAAGTAAAGTGAAATCCAAATAGTGAAAAGTTTAACTAATCCTAAATGATTATCTTTTTGAAGCTCTTTGAGCAGGAAACTGATATGGTCAGATTTGTACTGCAGAAAGTAATTTTGTTCTCTGGGAAGCCTGTAGAATAGAAATAGCTGACTCTGTGTTCTCTTAGCTAAAATCTAGGTACTTATATTTGAGATTATTTTGAAAAGGTGATGACGTCCTGGTAAGATGCATTAAAATCTAAAGTAGAGTTACGGTATTGTTACAAGAAAGGAGGCAAGTGCTAATGTGTCATAGATAATTATACGCTGAAAGAGAAGAAAAAGTAAGTCTTAGAATTTAAGCAGTTGACAATTGAAAAATAGTAATGCCATAATCAGAAATAAAACCACAAAGGATTACAAATTCAGTTTTTGAGTTTGAATTTATGTCTAAAGGGATAGTGACATACAGCTGTCCAGCGTAGGAGTTGGGAATGCAGATATGGAGATGAGCCTAAGCGTGTGGCATGTGAACCATAAGATTTGGCATCCTAGAGGGTGCACTGAGAAAGAAGGTTACTCGGAGGACGATGGCTATGTTAATGAAGCAGGAACTCCAATTGGAGCCAACAGTAAGAGGTAGAAAAGAACACAGGGTTGAAGCAACTAGGGTGACTCAGATATCAGGAGAGGATTTTGAAGAGAATTCCTTGGGTTTTTTTTTCTTTTTTTTTTTGTTTCTCTGTGTAGCCCTGGCTGTCCTGGAACTCACTTTGTAGATCAGGCTGGCCTCGAACTCAGAAATCCGCCTGCCTCTGCCTCCCGAGTGTTGGGATTAAAGGCCTGCGCCACCACACCCAGCTGGATCTTTTTTGTTAACAGGATGGGTAAAAAGCAATTTTAGTAGATGAGGTAATGAAATATAAAAAAATCAGAGGCCTCAATTGGTTTGATATTAAATTGGAGAAACATAAAAGATTTATTTACTGAGCATGTTTAAAGAGCACATAACAGGCACCATTCTAAGCTCATTTGAAAATGAACTAATGGGCTGGAAAGATTACTCAGTGGATATAGCTCTTGCAGAAGATTTAGGCTCGGTTTTCAGAGCTCACATGGTGTCTCAGAACTATATAATATATAATTATATAATATATTAATATATGTAACTATATAATGTATAATCCCAGTTCCAGGGGATCTCATACCTTCTGACCTCCATGCGCCAGGCATGTGAGTGGTGCACATACATGTATGCAGGTAGACACTCATAAAACAATTAAGTCTTCTTTAATGATGAACTTACTTAGTTTTCCTTAGCAGCCCCATTTATCATTGGTTGAAAAGAATCCTGAAACAGACTGGATAAGCAATTGGCCATGGCCATAACCCTGAGTAAGTGGCTGAGCAGAGTTCTAACCTTAGAAATCCGACTCCAGAGTCTGTGCTGTGCTCAGTGTACTGTGTTGTGACTAGATGGGAGTCAAGGAGTGGGAGAGTGTAAAGAAAAATTGGCTTCTTGATTAAAAAGGAGACCTGCACGCATAGTGAGGGTGAGAAGAGGTAAGTGATAAGTTTATGTTGTATTGTTTATATGTTTTTTCTTTCTTTTGCCCTAAAGTCCACTTCCATTCTATGCAAACTTAGGTATACTTCTTGTACTCTAATGTTTTCATTTACAATCTACTTACCATTTCAATGAGGTTTCTTCTACAGCTTTCGATGTGTGATGTGTTTCTAACCAGCTCCCCTGGTGGTGCCACAAAGGCTCTTTTGGTGGATTTTGATGAGCAGACTTATGATCATCCCCTCTAATAGTCGCTAGGTTAACTGAATGACATACAAAAAGATCCAGCCACTCAAGCCAAATATCTTAGAGTTATTTTGATCTTTTCTCTCTTGTTCTTTACCTTGATGAGCAAGATCATTGTTTAGCTGGTTCTTTGTTTTAAATTATTTTTAAAATTTCTCTATATAGTCACAATCTCATCATTTCTGTTTTGATCTGTTAAAAATGATGGCATTAGTAAAAGGCTTTTCACTTAGCCATTTCCTATATAGTCCTATCTTCAAATTGCTGAGTTTTTGCTAGTGCAAGAGTATAAGCATCATCATTTTTAAATATTAAATACCTAGAGCAGTATTTCCTAGTATATTATTGAGATTAAGGTTGATTAAATTTAGTAATGAGGATAGCAACTTAGGAATTCTTACCATAGGGAAAAAATGAAACTGAGAAAACAGACAGGCTTTTCTGTGGAATTAAATCTGGATAAATGAAGCATAGCAACAAACCAAAACCAGACCTTTTAAGACTGTATTTACCAGCCGGGCGTGGTGGCTCACGCCTTTGATCCCAGCACTTGGGAGGCAGAGGCAGGCGGATTTCTGAGTTCGAGGCCAGCCTGGTCTACAAAGTGAGTTCCAGGACAGCCAGAGCTATACAGAGAAACCCTGTCTTGAAAAACCAAAAAAAAAAAAAAAGACTATATTTACCTTTGCACAATTTAGTGATGCTTCAGAAACAAACCAGAAAAATAAAGGTTTAAAAAAGAAATGACTAGGGGCTGGAGAGATGGCTCAGCAATTAAGAACACTGACTGCTCTTCCAGAGGTCCTGAGTTCAAATCCCAGCAACCACATGGTGGCTCATAACCACCCGTAATGAGATCTGATGCCCTTTTCTGGTGTGTCTGAAGACAGCTACAGTGTATTCATACATAATAAATAAATCTTTAACAAAAAATAAATAAATAAATAAATAAAGAATGACTAGAAACCTAAGGCTAAGGAGATGGCTCAGTGGTTAAGAATACTTGCTCCTTTTGCTGAGTCCTGGAATTTGGTTCCCAGCCCCTGTATCCTGCAGTTTATAATCACCTATAGTTCCAGCCCAGGGCCTCCATTGGCACCTGCATGCACATATACATACTTATTAATAAAAGCAAAATAAGTCCTGAAAAAATCAAAACAAGTGCTGGAGAGGTGGCTCAGCAGTTAAGAGCAGACTGCTCTGCCGAAGGTCCTGAGTTTAAATCCCAGCAACCACATGGTGGCTCACAACCAACCGTAACGAGATCTGACGCCCACTTCTGGAATGTCTGAAAACAGCTACAGTATACTCACATATAATAAATGAATTTAAATAAAATCAAAACAAAACCTGAGATGAGTAATAGTAGGATAAAGGCACGAGATAAAGTCAAGAATAAATGTTGTTGTAGTAGTGTCACTCAGTATGTAAGCGACTTGTCATTCTAGTCCTCTGCAGGTTACAGAAATTTGCTTTTAATTTGTACTTTTTGTGTTTAGCTATAAATATTTTGCTGAAGTATAACTAAAAAACACAAAAGTCATAATGTAATGCTCCATTATTTCATATCTCAGTTCATCACTTGAGCTCAAGTTTCAGCTCTGACAATTAGCATTTTCTTTCTTGATTTTGGTTTTTGCTTTTTATTTTTGGTTTTTTGAGTCAGGATTTTTCTCTGTAGTTCTGGCTGTCCTAGAACTCACACTGTACACAATGGTGGCCTCGAACTCACAGATATCCACCTGCCTCTGCCTCCCAAGTGCTGGAATTGAAGGTGTACACCACCACTACCCGACTAGCAGCATTTTCTGTCTCTTTTTTTAAAAAAAATTTATTTATTTATTTATTTATTTATCTGAGTACACTGTAGCTGTCTTCAGACATACCAGAAGAGGTCATCAGATTTCATTACAGATGGTTGTGAGCCACCATGTGGTTGCTGGGAATTGAACTCAGGACTTCTGGAAGAGCAGTCAGTGCTCTTAACCACTGAGCCATCTCTCCAGCCCTGTCTCTTTTAATTTAACCATATTATGTACATCTCTTCACTTCATTTTTCTATAGGCAAAATATGGTACCAGTAGAGACTTTTAGGACTACGTGAATTAATTTAGATAAAGCATCTAACAGTATATTTGGAATTGGAATATGACTTGAATTCAGCAGAAATTAGGTATCATTTTGTAAAAGGAATTAATCCTATCAGATGATTATTATATTTTTATATTGTTTGGATATGTGTACACATGCATTTACTTTTTGTTTGTTCTTGCATTTAATTTTATATTACATATTGTGCAAATATATATGGTGGTAGAATTAGACCTAGGATTCCACACATACTAAGTACACAGTTTACTACTGAGAAATTAATTATTTAATAGAACTTTTCTTTAAAAAAAAAAGATATTGCAAATTTGGTCCTACATGATCTAAAGATTTCTCAAGATCTTCGAAAAGAAGGTAATTTTGATATTGAAAATCATCTCTATTAAAGGCCACTAATTTCACAGTGACTATCAAGGAGTCACTGTAATCCTATGTTTTGTTTAATGAATTGTATAAAGTGTAATAAACAGTTGATCCTTGTCCTCAAATAAGTAATGACCTCTTGGGAAAGGAAACTAATGACAGGAAATAACTAAATGGCTAAAGTGTGTGACCTAGGACTTGATTATTAAAGGGATAATTGGGCTGATAGGTGTTAGGAAAAGCTTCCTAAAGGAAACAACAGAATTCCCTAACTTTTTGGTACTAAAGCAGAAAGATAAAAAAGCAGGCTTTTTCTTGAGACGCCTCTTCAGCTGCTCATGTTGATAAGTTTCTGGAGAACTCATGGTGGGATGCAAGGGAAACTGAACTCAAGTTCATCTGTAGAAAAACAAGGGACAAGTTTCCAAACTGAATACATTTGTCATAAAATATTCTGAGTGCTACCTCACTCTAGCTGAAAACAATGTTCACTTTTGACTACGACTAGGAAAATACTGGTCAGCTTCAAGAATTCAAGATCAGCTGAACTCTAAAAAAATGAATGGCACTTTTGTTTGGGTATTTGACATAACGGTTATTTTTATTATTTCTGGCTAAATTGGAACATTCAACATTTTCAAAATTCACTGTCAGAATTACAGCATGAGTATTTTAAAGCTGCTGCCACTAAAACTGAAGTTTGGCTGCTTCAAAATACTGATAATATTCCCAGTGTTTGAAACCTATTGATTTCTCTGCCACGTTCACTTCTTTGCATTTAGAATGCCACACAGGAGGAAAAGTCACACTTTGTGATTATTAGCATGCACATGCCCCACCCTCCTGAAGGTTATTTCTTTCAGCTAAACTATAAGATAGAAGATATTTTTGTTGTTGTTGAGGTGGGATCTCACTTGGCTGGAACTTGAATTCTAACCCCCTCAGCCTCTGGGTACTGTGAGCATAGATTTGTGCCTTCAGGCCCAGCTTGGGTTTTGTTTTTGTTTTTAATGTTCTTCTCATTATCAGTTATCAAGGTCTCTGAAAAAGCTTTTTAGCCTTAAGAGCAGCGACTGCTCTTCCAGAGGTTCTGAGTTCAATTCCCAGCAACCACATGGTGGCTCACAGCCATCTGTACTGGGATCTGGTGCCCTCTTCTGGTGCATCTGAAGATAGCTACAGTGTACTCATATACATAAAAAGCTTTTACTAGTTTTTGCTTGTTTCTTAATACTATTTTTATTCCTTCCTAGGCCCTTGTGGCCCCAAACCCATAATGCCTCCAATCTTCTCTATGTAACAAGGTTATTTTTATTGCAAACCTAACACTGTAGGCTCAACTACTGCATACTGAGCCTTCCTGTGTGCTTGGTTTGTTATTAGGTGATAATAGTTTGCAGCAGTTTGAATAGAAGAGAAATAGGATGTGGATGTTGCCGCCTAATGCCAGGGAATTTGTAGTTCGCACAGGAAGGAAGTATTTGATGAAGCAGTGTGAGTGTTATATAGAAGTACTGTGCTGTGGGCCCTACAGACAACTCTTCTCTAAGTGGACAGACAAGGTCCTCTCAGAACTAGAGAGCCAGGCTGGCTAGAATGCAGTGTTCTAAAGTAGTCAATGTGGCACACTTAGAGCAAGTAGATACATTGTGTAACTGTCACAGAGTAATAACATCTGGACTCTTGTCATCAGGAGCCGATACTCTGTGAAAACTTAAGATTATGAATTTTGTCCTTCAGAATCTAGATGTGATGCCAGGCATAGTGATGCATGCATGCCTTTAATCCCAGCACTCACGAGGCAGAGGCAGGTGGCTCTCTCTGAGTTCTAGACCAGCGTGGTCTACAGAGTGAGTTCCAGGACAGCTGGGGCTACACAGATCTTGCCTTTGAAGAAGAAGAAGAAGAAGAAGAAGAAGAAGAAGAAGAAGAAGAAGAAGAAGAAGAAGAAGAAGAAGAAGAAGAACTAGATTTAACCACGAAAAGCAGGTTGTCTCACTTGACTATGATGAAGGGACTGTTGAGTACACAAAATTCAAGCTGGATTTCCTAACATACCTAGTTTATAGAACTGCTTCTCAAAGACATAACTGACATACCTATTGCGCTAATAGAAGACAGGTTTATAAAAAGAGAATGCCAGTTACTTTTAGTGGAGACTGGAATTATGGTGTTGGTGTGACTAATTCATCCTTCCTATTTTTTTTAACAGTGTTGTGGATTGAATCCAGGGCTTCACATGTGGTGAGGCAAATTGTTTACTACTAAGATATATATGTCCTCAATCCTATGCAGAAGCACCTCTGTGTTGACTGTATTATACCACAGTTTACCTTTATTAGTTTTAGTTAATTGACTTATAACCAAGAAGCTAGCCTAGCATTTTTGAAATGTACTGTTTGAGAGAAGAGGAGCTAGCAGCCAAGGAGAACATTTAGGAATTAATTCTAGTAGTTCACATGATGAAAAATGACAGACACGTGGGGTACAAAGGAAAGAACTACTTAATAAATATTGATGTACCTTATTCCCACACATACATACTCCCACAGATAGGGTCATTGTTTTTTTTTCTCTATTTATAAAGAAATGTTTCTTATAAGAGAGTTTAGATTTATCCATAATGCACAGGATAAAGAATTGTGTGTTTTGTCAATGACCAAAATTGTCTCTTTAAATCTCTGACTTTTATCACGGAATGGTTATATGAATAAATTCAGACCAAAAGTGTGTGTGTGGGGGGTGGTTCTCAGTAAGCAATATCCCTGTAGACTCTTTACAATAGAAAGCAAGGGGCTGGAGAAAGAAAGCTTAGTGTTTAAGAACACTTGCTGTTTTTCCAGAGGACTCAGTTCTATTCCCAGTACCCCTACAACCATCTTTAACTCCAGTTTCAGTTTATCTGACACCCTCTTCTGGCCACTGGGGATACACATATGGCTCAAAGATGTGCATACTGGCAAAACAGCCATACACATACATACAGCAAAACAGACTAACATCATCATCATCATCATCATCATAGGAAACAAAGGAAAACTAAGCAGTTGTTTTAGGAAAAAGTACATGAACCATGTTGTATGTCTTCTTGTTACTTGGGTTCTGATGTTTTCGTTTGACTAGAATTCTCATTTGATAGTGAAAAACTTTTTGGACTAACTCGAGCATTGCTCTTGTGTTAAGTGTATTAAAAGATTGAGCGAATGCCCAGTTATTTACATTTCTATATATTTACTCCTTGGATACAGTTGACACCTGATAATGGTAAGAAATAACTTTTAACAGCCATTGAAAGCTGTTATCATAGCTTTTTGGAGACATACAAAACAAGCATGACAACACATTTGGTTTTGAAAGGTAAATCCAGATTTCTAAATTGTTTAAATTTTTACATTCCACCTTTTTTACATTTCTGTCCTTTAGGTCTGCCAAAATGTCTGAAAGATCAGATCTCCTTCACTTCAAGTTTGAAAATTATGGAGATTCAATGTTACAAAAAATGAACAAATTAAGAGAAGAGAATAAATTTTGCGATGTTACAGTTCTCATAGATGATGTTGAGGTGCAGGGGCATAAAATTGTTTTTGCTGCAGGTTCCCCCTTCTTAAGGGACCAATTTTTACTGAATGATTCCCGAGAGGTGAAAATCTCCATATTACAGAGTTCTGAAGTGGGGAGACAATTGCTCTTGTCCTGTTATAGTGGTGTGCTGGAATTCCCTGAGATGGAACTGGTAAATTACTTGACTGCTGCGAGTTTTCTTCAGATGAGCCACATTGTAGAACGGTGCACACAGGCGCTGTGGAAGTTTATAAAGCCAAAACAACCAATGGATAGTAAAGAGGGATCTGAACCACAGAGTGCTTCTTCCCAGTCGAAAGAACAGCAGGGAGATGCCAGAGGCTCTCCAAAACAGGACTTACCTTGTATTCATCCATCTGAAGACAGTATGGATATGGAGGACAGTGATATTCAGATTGTTAAGGTAGAATCTATTGGGGATGTATCAGAGGATAGAAGTAAAAAAGATGAGAACCAGTACATTTCTTCTGAACCCACTGCTTTGCACTCATCAGAGCCCCAGCACTCCCTGATAAACTCAACTGTGGAAAACAGAGTTAATGAACTAGACCAGAGCCATCTCCACAATTACGCCCTGTCTTACACAGGCAATGATGACATCATCATGACCTCTAAAGATGTCTTTGGGCCTAATATCCGAGGTGTAGACAAAGGCTTACAGTGGCATCACCAGTGCCCAAAGTGTACCAGGGTGTTCCGTCACCTGGAGAACTACGCCAACCATTTAAAAATGCACAAACTGTTTATGTGTCTACTCTGCGGCAAGACTTTCACTCAGAAAGGCAATCTTCATCGACACATGCGTGTACATGCCGGAATTAAACCTTTTCAGTGTAAAATCTGTGGGAAAACCTTTTCTCAGAAGTGTTCCTTACAGGACCATCTTAACCTTCACAGTGGAGATAAGCCCCATAAATGTAACTATTGTGACATGGTTTTTGCACATAAGCCAGTTTTGAGGAAACACCTTAAGCAGCTGCATGGCAAAAACAGCTTTGATAATGCCAATGAGAGGAGTGTGCAAGACCTCACAGTGGATTTTGACTCTTTTGCATGTACAACAGTCACAGACTCTAATTGTCAGCCACAACCTGATGCAACACAGGTCCTGGATGCAGGTAAACTGACCCAAGCTGTCCTCAGCTTACGGAGTGACAGTACATGTGTAAATTGAACAGGGCTTAGTGCCCACAGCCAGAGCTGGCAGGATGGCAATAGTCACTGAGTCTTTTTAGAAGTCACTTGGTAGTTTCTTGTACAAAGCCTCCAAGCAGGTGGTAGTGAGTGAGTTGAATGAAGCACTAGCAGACTAGGTGACTCCCACTTGTGGTGGCTTTGCTTTCCTTTGGCCCTCTCCTGGTTCTATTTTGAGTTATTTAACCTGTGATTTCTGTTTTCCTTTTCTAAGGAATAATTCCAGTTGTCTACCTAGTGTTGATATATGTCTTAGACTGGCACTATTTTAAATTTTTTACCAAGCACATTCTGAAGGTACCAACAAATGACATTATCTACTTCCTACTAATAAACTGTGTTTAGGAGGGTTAATATTTCTCCTTGGGGGAAAAATGAGGCTGGGATAGAAGGTGATACTGCTGTTGACCTAAATATGTGATAGAGTTTCTGTTTGTCTACTGTGATTCATCCAAGGCTGATGAGTGAATCTGCTTCCTGCCATTTGTACTTTTTTGGAGCTGCTGTGGAGAAGTGTGTGGGTTTTTACTTTAAACACTAACTGCCCATTGAAATTTTCTTAAAACTCAGAATACAAATTTTTTTCAGCAACTTCTACAGACAAAAAGGGACTGCCATGGGGAGGATAATCAGTAAATGATAGAAATATAATAAAACAAGAGTGAGCATATGGAAGGTTTCCTAAATATTATGACCTAACAAGAGGCCATCTGCATATATGCATCCTGTTGATGCTCTAATAACTGGAAGTGCTTTACGTGTACTGAAGTGAGCTGAAGAGATGGACTATGTTGGAGTCTAAACGATGTGTCATTTTATACATAAGAAAGGTGCGTTTGGCCATAACTTTCCCAGTATAGAGTTAATGTCTCCGGTCGGTCTTTCCTTTTCACATGGACCTTCATCTTGGAAATCAATGAAAAGTGGGTTACAGAGGAATTACCAGAATTTCTGCATTTAGATAGCCTGAGAGGTACACAATATGCTGTCCACTTTTGCTACCTTTGATAGTTGATCTTGAAGGATGGGGGGAAAAAAACAAACAATTCTTTATCCTGAAGTAAATTTTAGACATTAGTTTGAGCCTGCTTCTTACCCAAGGGTTACAGGGAGGTGATAGGATTGCTATAGATCTTAGAAACTTTCAAAAGATTGCTTACACTATCTGCCATTTTAAATAGGGACATTTAGAGTCAAACAGATGGCCTGGCCACCATTGACCCAAATACACCTGACAAAATATGATTATCCCAATACATCTCTTCCACAGAAAGTTTCCAGTTTTGTTTCATTATTGTATAACTGTCCCTTTTGATTTTCAGAGACAGCCAAGAATTCACTAACAAAATGTCACAGAAGGACTTGTGAGAATTACTTTTTAAACTTTATTTTATTTTGGTGGTTTGTGCCTGTAATCTCAGAATTTACAAAGTTACAAGAAGGTTGCATGGGCTATAGAGTGAGGCCCTCCTTCAAAAGATCTAAATAAATATAATTATTTTATGGTAGTGGTGCTGGAAGCTGAACCCAGTGTCTCAAAGGCACTAGACAAGCATTGTACCACCTAGGTACAGCTCTAACCTGTTCATTGTTCTTAGCTAGATGAACATAATACTATTTCTAAATGACTGACTTGTTTGGCTGGCTATTAAGGGAACAGCAGGTTAGAATAATGTGAAAATGATCCAAATATGAAACTGATTTTGTCTAAGAAACTTTATTTCTACCAGACTTTTGCTTTTTATCTTTAAGCTATGAGAGTACATGGACAGAAAATCCAAAAATTAATTTATATATAGACATAATTTGATATATTTACACATGGCTCAGATTTGAGGCATAATTTCTACTAAATATTTAAATGTGAGTACAGTCAGCTAATATGGGTGCTAGATACTTCATGCCCAACATCACTCAGTGTATGTCCTAATAATGTCTCCTAGCATTCCAGATTTTGCATGATTCATGTAAAGAGCACCAATTCTATGCAACAGTGGGACTTTACTCATCCCATGTTTTAAATATCTTCTCTGAACAGCATTTGCAGATGGTGGGCTCCAGACACGTATTCTTGTCCAGTTACTGTTGGTAGTTTGAAGGCTAAGAACAGCATGGGTTCAGATAATACTGTCTCTCTGGTTGGTTGAATGCTATTTCTTGATTAATTTCAGTCATTCAGAAGGCTTCTTTTCTTTTCCATTCTTTTCTTTTCTTTTCTTTTTTGCCCTTTTTTTAAAGTACTGGAGACTTTGAACCCAAGGCCTCATGCACGTTAAGCATGTACTCCAGCACTGAGCTGCTCCCACAGCCTCAAGAAATATTAGTAACCAACTGGATTTTCTAGGTACTATGTTATACTCTGAGGATAGGAAGGTAAGAGTGATGGTCTCTGTCTTTTTAGGGCTTACAGTGTCAAGCGATTTTAGTGAGATGAGCTCTCAAATTTATGCCCTAACAAGAGTAAACCTGCCTTGTTCTCGTTAATCGTCCAAAGCGGTGCTTTTCTACCTGGGGGTCCTGGGGAATCTGTGATTTGTTTTTTCAGAGGTTGCCTAAGACCATAGGAATTATTTTGTTTATATTACAATTTATTTACATTATAATTCATAACAGTAGCAAAAATGCAGTTATGAAATAACGAAAATATTTTATGGTTGGGCTCACCACAGCATGAGGAACTGTATTACAGGATCTCACAATATTAGGAAGGTTGAGAACAGTGACTTAAAGTCGACTTTCTTAGGGTTTTTCTGTCAGTAAAATTTTTGGTTCTGTTTGCAAGTGTCTTGCAAAACAAACTTGCCTAATTTGTGATCTCTTTCATTTCTTGGCTGGAGAGGTCTTATTTTTGTGTGAGATATTTAATTTTGGTGGGACTTGGTTTCTTTGCTTGCATGTTTCTCAGTTTTTTTTTTTGTTTTTTTTTTTTTTGGTTTTTCGAGACAGGGTTTCTCTGTATAGCCTTGGCTGTCCTGGAACTCACTTTGTAGACCAGGCTGGCCTCGAACTCAGAAATCCGCCTGCCTCTGCCTCCCGAGTGCTGGGATTAAAGGCGTGCGCCACCACGCCCGGCTGTTTCCCAGATTTTAAAGCAAAGAGAAGGCATATATATTTTATTGTGGAAGAAGGCTTTTCACACTAGTGATTATATGAGGCAGAGGTGAGCCTTAGTTACTCAGCATTTGGTTTAATTTGGTTTTTTTGTTTGTTTTGTTTTTGTTATTTTTGAGGCAGGATCTTACTATGTATGTAGCCTTGGCTGCCTCTGCCTCTCTAGAGTGCCAGCCTCAGTGTTTGTGTTCTATGGATTCCTAGGAAAACCTCAAAAGAAAGAGGATCCTCTTTACTGTAGTTTGGTTTTTTAAAAGTTACTGTTATTTATTTATTATTTAATATGAAAACAAACTCCAAACTGAAGTGGCTCTGAGGTAAATCAGGTGTGATTTGCATTAGTTTAGAAGATGTGTAAGTGAAAGGTGACTAATGTCACTATTTCTAAAATATTGTCCTAAACAACTTAGAACATTTTATTTCAGCTCATGAATGGCTGTTCTAAATCTGTTGTATGTTAGACATACTTTGAACTACCTCTTTACTTAATGGGGAAGTTTCCTTAATAAAAGTTAACAATTAACCTGTGGTGTCATTGACTTATTTTTCTACTTTCTTCCCTCCTTATTTCTCAGTTGTTTGGATTTAAATTCTTCAAAACACATCTTAAGGATGGCAAGGGGCTGAAAATGCAGCTCAGTAGTAGTGTTTTCTGGAGGCCCAGGTTTAATCATCAGCCATCCCTACACTTCGCAAATAAGGACTTTCTGAATGATACCTTTTTTTTTTTCTTTTTTTTTTTTGGTTTTTCGAGTCAGGGTTTCTCTGTGTAGCCCTGGCTGTCCTGGAACTCACTTTGTAGACCAGGCTAGCCCTGAACTCAGAAATCCGCCTGCCTCTGCCTCCCGACTGCTTGGATTAAAGGCATGAGAGAATGCAAAGTCAGGTAAATATTGTCCTAAATAATCCCCCTCTCTTGGTGTGGCAAGATAGATCATTTCCAACTGGATCCCAACTAATTGAGGTGCGACTCAGGAATAATGTGCAATCAGTATAAAACGGCCGACCGGCCAAGATGTTTCCCTGAGGAATTACCATGAGACAGGTCTAGTACAAAAAAGTTTATTGAGGGAAGTGAAGGGGACCTGGAAAGGGGGAGAGGTAGAGAAAGAATGAGGAGGAGGCCTACGGGAAGACCTGGGCGGGGAGGGGGGGGCGGGGGGGGGAGGTGTGGAAGAGAGAGAGCGGAGAGAGCGGGGGTGGGAGAGAGAGAAGAGAGAGGGGCAGGCAAAACAGCCCTTATGGGCTGGTTGGCTTTCTCATGGCAGGCGGGTGGCTATGCAAACTTGCTAGGCAGCTGTTGGGCGGAGCCTAGAGGAATCGCCGACAAAGGGTAATTGGGGAGGAAAGCAAGGCTTTACTTTCATAAAGCCATGTGTTTAATTCCCATCACCCAAAGAGAATCTTTGAGGGGTTGGCTGTCTAAAGCAGCAGGGTGAGAGGATGCCATTGGAAACGACATGGAGAGGAGAGGAGGGCAAAGAGAGTGGTGGAGCTGTGTCCCGAGGTTAGGGCCAGGTCCTGATGGGACGTAGAGTAGCCCAGCTACGGTACAGAGCCGCGAGATCCTTTCCTTCGGCTCCGCCCCTCAACTCCTTGGCGGTTCCGGCCCTCAACTCCTTGGCGGTTCCGGCCCTGAGCGTTCTTCATTTGCAGCAAACAGCTTCATACCGGAGTGGGAACAGCCAGAAAAGACCCGGCTCGCTGGCATTTAGACGTTTTTTCTGTCTTTCCTGCAGCGGAAAAAGTGAGGAAGAAAGAGCATCTCAGCATGTTCTTCCGGGGCGTCTAGACAGTCTCCGCGAAGAATAAAGCTGGTTGACTCCGGAAGCGTTTCCATCCAGGCTAAGTCCATCTTCCGGCCTGGGCTGCTGTTGCCGCGGAAGCCTCAAAGCCAGTTTTGCTAGTCGGTAAGTGAAGTGACGGAGACATGCCGGGCGTTGAGGCTGAAGGACGACACGGCGTGGGAGTACACCCCGCTGTGGCCTCCGCTCTAGCCGGGCGCCGCACCCACCTGACCGGTCGGGCCCGACTTCAGAAGGCTCGACGTGGGAACCGTGTGCCTTCTTGGAGGGAGTTGGCTGGCAGGCGGTCTAGGATTCCAGTCAGCTCCTTTTGCTGTGTGGGACCCTGTACCCACTGGGTGAACACAGAATCAGGAGGAAAAGATTCCCTGGTAGAGGAGGAGTCACGTTAGTTTGGGCTCAACGGAGCTAAAGCACAAGTTGGGAAATGGAGCTGGAATCGTGAATGTAATAGATAGGCAAATGGGCGTTTCCATGTTTTATTTGTACAATAATGAACAATTTAACATTAAGGAGCTGGGTGTATGAAAAACGGACCAAGATAATCAATAAAAGGTGGGTTAGGGTAAGATCCTGAAGGAGTTTGAATTTTTTTTTCCCTTGTTCCGGTCAACCCTGCTCGCTCTGCTCGACCCCGCTCGCTCAGGCCAGCCCCACTTGCTCCCGGCCAGCCCCGTACGGCCCTCGCTTGTTCCAGCCAGCCTCGCTCGCTCCGATCGGGTCCGCTTGCTCCGGTTTGGCCCCGCTCGTTCCGGCCGTCCCCGTTCGGCCCCACTCGCTCCGGCCCTGCTAGCTCCGGCCGGCGTCCCAGCTTGCTCCGGCCGTCCCCATTCGGCTCTGCTTGCTCTGGACAGCCTAGCTTGCTCCGGTTGGTCTCTCCGGTCCAAGGATTCATTTCTTATTATTCTTCATAAGTACGCTGTAGCTGACTTCAGACGCACCAGAGGAGGGCATCAGATCTTGTTACAGGTGGTTGTAAGCCACCATGTGGTTGCTGGGATTTGAACTCGTCACCTTCGGAAGAGCAGTCGGGTGCTCTAACCCGCTGAGCCATCTCACCAGCCCCAGGAGTTTGAATTTTTAAGAACGAAAGGCTGTCTAGGAAGTGTGGGAGATGATGGACGATTTAAGCATAAGAGCCTTTTTTTCATACCTCCTCCTCATTTTTAATCATAATGTTAACTCAGATGGGAATTTAATTAGATAATTCAGAATGTTTAAAGAGTGCTTTGCTAGGAGACCTGTGGAAAGTCATTACAATGGCCAATTACAATGGGACTAGCAATGGTGGGACAATTTGAAGATTGTGTTTTCTAACTTAAGGGGTTAAGTGTACTTTTTTGGCGTCACTACTGTACTGGTATTTAAAAACTTATATATTGCCGGGTGTGGTGGCACACACCTTTAATCCCAGCGCTCGGGAGGCAGAGGCAGGCGGATTTCTGAGTTTGAGGCCAGCCTGGTCTACAAAGTGAGTTCCAGGACAGCCAGGGCTATACAGAGAAACCCTGTCTCGAAAAACCAAAAAAACAAGCAAACAAACAAACAAAAAAACCCTTACGTACCATGATACAGAAATGCATTATGAGTTTCTGAATTTATAGATGGTTATTGGGAAACAGCTTTACTCCTAGCACTCAAAGTTTGGGTCTCCATTTTTCCCAATACATGCTGGGAAGTGGGGGACTCTGTACCATAAAGCATTGCCTATCCAATATCAATGCTTGTGCTCTGTTTTGCATAGATCCTGACCATGGCTGCTGAGTCTGATGTTCTACACTTCCAGTTTGAACAGCAAGGAGATGTGATCCTACAGAAAATGAATCTCTTGAGACAGCAGAATTTATTTTGTGATGTATCCATTTATATTAATGATACTGAGTTCCAGGGGCACAAAGTGATTTTGGCTGCTTGCTCCACTTTCATGAGAGATCAGTTTTTACTCACACAGTCAAAACATGTCAGAATTACCATTCTACAGAGTGCAGAAGTTGGCAGGAAGTTGCTGTTGTCCTGCTATACTGGAGCACTTGAAGTAAAAAGAAAAGAGCTTTTGAAATACTTGACTGCTGCCAGTTACCTTCAGATGGTTCACATTGTAGAAAAATGCAC
The DNA here is from genome assembly GCA_902729485.2 of Mus minutoides. NCBI lineage: Eukaryota > Metazoa > Chordata > Mammalia > Rodentia > Muridae > Mus > Mus minutoides. The sequence goes on from LR749658.1 coordinate 2,141,277, forward strand.
AGAAGCTTTGTCAAAGTATTTGGAAATTGACCTTTCTATGAAAAATAACCAACACACTGACTTGTGTCAATCTTCAGATACAGATGTTAAGAATGAAGAAGAAAATTCTGATAAAGACTGTGAGATCATTGAAATTTCAGAAGATAGTCCTGTAAACCTAGATTTCCATGTCAAAGAGGAGGAAAGCAATGCATTACAGTCTGCTGCAGAGACACTGACATCAGAGCGAATGGCAATGCAGTCACCACAGCTCTCTGCAGTAGATGATGGCTTTAAAGAGAATGAAATTTGTATTCTCCATGTAGAATCCATCAGTACAGATGATGTAGAAAATGGGCAGTTTTCACAGCCTTGTACCTCATCCAAAGCAGGCATATATTTCCCTGAGACACAGCATTCATTGATCAATTCTACAGTTGAGAACAGAGTGACAGAAGTTCCTGGAAATACAAATCAAGGGTTATTTTCTGAGAATTCTGATGGAAGTCATGGTACAGTAAATGAGATTCAGAATATGGATGAGAATTTTTCCTTGAGGCACCAGTGCCCCAGGTGTCCAAGGGGATTTCTTCATGTAGAAAACTACCTGCGACACCTTAAGATGCATAAGCTCTTTTTGTGCTTGCAGTGTGGGAAAACATTTACACAGAAGAAAAATCTTAACCGGCACATTCGAGGACACATGGGTATACGACCCTTTCAGTGTACTGTGTGTTTGAAGACCTTTACTGCTAAAAGCACACTTCAGGACCACTTGAACATTCACAGTGGGGACCGGCCATATAAATGCCATTGTTGTGATATGGATTTCAAACACAAATCTGCTCTCAAAAAGCACTTAACTTCTGTTCATGGCAGGAGCAGTGGTGAAAAATTATCTGGGCCTGATCTCAAACAGCAAAATCTACTGTAATCAATCAATGACTTTGTTAGACACATCTGTTTATAAAAATGCAGCACATGTAGTGTCGCCCCCCCAATCTGTATCATTTATTTTTGTTCTTACAAGTTATTCTTTCTGAACTTGTAATAATTCCAAAGTTGTGAGTGGTGGGATTAAGTTTATGAGATTCTACATTGTCTCAAACATTATGCATTAGTCCTCTGTTCAGGAGTAATTGCAGATTCTGATTTGTAGTTTTTAGATAAGTGATTTATTGCTGACCTATATAGAATGTTAATGAGGTAAGATGAAAAGAAAATAGATTTGAAAGCATAGTGTTGCACATCGCTATTAATATTGAAAGCAGATAGGACTAGCAGTTTTCTTTTTAAAATTTAACCAGTGTTCTTGAATTATAACCAGAACACCAAGGTACTTTCTTAAACTAAAGGAGCACAATTCAAATTCACATGGGGCCAGCAGAATGTCTTTAGAAATACATTACTTAAATGTCCAAAAGAATATGTAATTAGACCTTTTTCCTGGTTATATATAACATAGTTGGATTAAGAACTCTGTGGCCAATGCAAGTATTTTCTTAAATTGGCAATTTTCTTAGATTGGCAAGTTACTTTTCTTAAATAGTCCACTTTCATCAAAGACATTGTTGCACTGTTTACTTAGGGTTTATTTTTGTGTTTGTTTTGTTTTATATGCACTAAAATTGACCTTCTTTGTGGAATTACATTTCTACAAATTTAGTACATATCTAATTGTCTGCAATTGAGACACAGAATAGTTCCACCAGCTTCTAAAATTCCCTTATGCTGCTCTTTTGTAGTCCACCCCTTATAACTCTAAATTCTACTAAGAGTTCTTCATCAATATAATTTTTGTTCTAATCTGAGGTAATATGAAACTGGAATCTTATATTCCCTTTTGATATTTTTTAACCCAACATAGTGCCATTGAGCTTGATTTATGTGTATATTAGCAAGTCATTACTTTTTTATCTTATTTTACTTTTGACATGATTTGTGTAGCTCAGGCTAGCCTCGAATTTGCCTTGATTCTTGAGCACTGAGATTTATGTCTGGGCCCTTTCGTTTTGAATTGCCTATGTATACATTTTCTTTTCAAGCAGTCATCAGGTGAATAGTTTTAATTTTTAAAAGCTACTAGAATTAGTTATAATGTCTCATTTGTATGAATATCTGTACATTCAAATCTTTCGTCCTTACAATGAAGAACAAAATTTACTGCCGGGCAAATCTCTGACCATAAGAAGTCACTTTCAAACTGTCCTATTTCTCTACATAACTCAGCTCTGTGTAGAGTTTCTACAGTATTTAAGTTTTATCAACTCTGTTCTGTATTTTAACATGTAACATACTTTGTACTATATAAGGTTTGTGAAAATCATGTGGCTATTATATATAATTTTTGTGATACTTTTGTGGGAATAATACTCTACATTGAATTTTTAACTCTGGGAGAGACTTTAAAGAATATAAGTCTCAAAGTCACTTCATAAACCAATTCACTAATCACATTAAGCAGGTCACCTGTCTTTTAACTTTTCTTAATTTTATATAAAATAACTTTGATCTTCATAATTTGTAGAGTTATTTCTAAGTAAATTTCTACAAATTTATATTCTTCATGTGAACAGAGGAGACATTTATGTCTTTATGAACACTGCTATTTGAGTACTCCCTTGGAAACAGAACTTTTTTAAAGGTAAACATTTTGTTCCACTGGATAATGGACTGGTTCAGTGGCTAATTTCCTTTCCCACGTAACTTAAGAATGGCCAGTTATACTTGTGAACTTATTCCCCTCAGAGAAACAGTTTGTGACTGAAGTGCTTCTCTTATTTTTGCTTCCTAAATTGAATTTTGGAAGGGAGGGTTAGGGATGGGTGGAGTAAACAGTGGATTTTTTGGGGAAGTGGTATCTACTATACTGAGTGTTTGGAACATTTTGATTGAAGGTGTTTTAAGTTTTATTCGTGCCTTGTAAGATTGTTGTAAAATCAAAATTTGTGAGCACTTTGAAAGTTTTGCTTGTGGGGAGGGTGTTTTATAAAGTGGTTGTTATTTATATTATTTATTTCCATTACATGGACAAATTGATCCTAGGAGCTGGGCAAAGTGCACATGCCTGTAATTGTAGCACTTGGGAGATAGAGGCAAGAGATTCAGTTCAGGGCCAGCCTTTCTTTTTTTTTTTTTGGTTTTTCGAGACAGGGTTTCTCTGTATAGCCCTGGTTGTCCTGGAACTCATTTTGTAGACCAGGCTGGCCTCGAACTCAGAAATCCACCTGCCTCTGCCTCCCGAGTGCTGGGATTAAAGGCGTGCGCCACCACGCCCAGCAGGGCCAGCCTTTCTTATATATAGCTAAGTTTGAGGCTAGCCTCATATACAGGAGACATTGTTTTAAGAAAAACAAAATAAAAAAGTAAAACAAAACAACAACAACAAAATTCCTGGGAGAGTATCTGTTTGCATGACATTTCTGAAAAATTCAGCAAAGTAGAATCTGTAAGGATATGCAGGTATGATGAAGTGTAGCATTTATTCATTTCAAATACTTTAGCTGTTTATAATATGACAGAAAAAGCAGTATGTTTGGGTTGAACCTAGTATGTACTGCATTTTTATGTGTAAAAGATCTTGAAAAAGTAGTTGTTACTTTGTTGTAGAGAAAATCCTTTCCTCTTTTCATTGGATGTAATTATGTTTGTATGAAACAATAAACTGGAGGTGGGAATGGAGAACTTTGGGCTTGTGTATTTCTATGAATTTTAAAGGAATCTTTCTCTTTAGTAATGTTTTTTAAAATCATGTGTGTGGGGAGTATGTGTACATATGATTTATTACTATATTTTTAGTTAGGTGTATGTGTGAGCATATGCTTGCTAGCAGCTTCAGCTCCCCTTCTGGAGCTGCAGTCACTGGCAGCTGTGAGCTGGGAACTGTGCTCAGTTGCTATGCAAGAGCAGTCAGCCACATTAACCACCTGGTAATCTAGGAAGCCCAAAGACTCACTCTCTCCTTGCTATTTAATGTGCCACCACCTGGCACATTTCTGTTATTTTCAACTGGACAGTGCTGAGTAGAACTACCTACTGGTTTATATCTGTACTAAAAGGTAGATGAACAGAATACCAACTGCCATAGGGCTTGTATTTTAATGGAGGTAGACAAACAATTGTTAATTTTTTTTAATTTGGAAAAATGCCAGTGATTAAAAAATGATAGGGAAAGCTGGGTCGTGCAGATATCAAGGATCAAGGCCAGCCTGGTCTACAGAGTGATTCCAGGACAGCCAAGACTATACAGGTTTTTGAGCCCTGTCTAAAAAACGAAATAGGGAAAAGAAGATGTGATTGTTACGTTTAATGTGGCTTTCCATGTTTGGGGAATGTTTCCTATGTGAAAAGGAAAAGTATATCAAATGGAAGTAGAATGGAAAATGCACACACAGTAGGTTAGGGAACATGTATATATAAAATTACTCATCACTGTCCAGTTGAAAATAACAGAAATGTGCCAGGTGGTGATGGTACACACCTTTGAGCCCAGCACTCCTGAGGCAGAGGCAGGCAGATCTCTCTGAGTTGCAGGAGGCTTGGTGTTATACAGAGTGAGTTCCAGGAAAGTCAGGGCTACACAATAAACCCTGTCTTGAAACAAAAACAAAAAGAAGATGCCAAAATGTACACCTGATTGTTGGGTAAAGTTTCTTTTTTGATTAGCATAATTTGATGAAATTATGAATAATGAGTTAATGTATAGCTGGTGAGGCTGCCAGGTTGTGGTGGTACATGCCTTTAATCCCAGCACTTGGGAAGCAGTCAGATCTTTGAGTTTGAGCCCAGCCTGGTCTACAGAGCTAATTACAGGATAGCCAAGGCACCACAAAACAAAACAAACAACAAACAGGTGGGGCCAATGGATCTTTCACAAACAAATATAAAACAAAATGCAAAAAATAAAAAGCCAATCTTGTCAGACTTGCCAGAAGCTTTGTGTTGCTGGAGCTGCAGTTGTAAGCAGCTGTGAGCTGCTGTGGTTATGGAGTGTGTGTGTAGATAAATATCAGGGAGTTGGATGACTTCTTTCTGTGCAGGTCAGTCTATGATTCTGCCTCGACCTTTCAATTGCTGGGTTCACAGGGATGCACCATCACATCTGGATTATAACTCATGTATATTTAAAGCTTCACTAGAGAAATTTCCATCTTCTGTCTTATATACAGATTATTATCATGGATGTTGCTGGACATTTTGTTTCACATTTTGTTGCACATCATTAGCATAGATTCACAGTATCAACCTTTTAGGATTACTTTGATAAATAAATTATAAAACTAAAATACTTTTTAAATATCAGTTATCATACAGCCTGGCATATAGTAGTTCATAATTGTTGCTTTTCTCACCCTTATTTTCAGTCTTTCTTCATTTATAAGAACATAAAAGATAATTCCTACCTTACAGGTTGCCATAAGTCCTCTAACAAATATTGAGTTATAATTCCAAAACTTGTAAAATTTGATCCTTCTCCCTTTTGAGGCATTTGGGATTTTAGATGAGGTAGGTGGGTTTGCCAAATGTTTTCACTTTGGTCCTGATTTTTGTAAACTGGAGAATTATTTGCTAATCTGGTTAGTATCTCACAAGAGTAAAGTCGACTGTAACATAGATATAGCTGGTTCTGCTCTATGGATGATAAATTTAACGTTGGCTCAATCTCCCAAGCCTCCTGGCTCGAGGCTTAGATGTGTAGGGAGTTTCCCATAAGGCCCTTCGTCTTGCCTAGTCCTCGCATCATCTCCCACAGTACTCTGGGGTTCCCTTGTCATGTGACGAGGGTGGCTTTCTTCTTCAGAGGGAAACTGACGCGCAGTTCAGGTGGCGGAGTCACTACGCTTCCCTTCTGCCCCAACTCCCGGGCTTGCGTAATCTCGCGTGAAGTGAACAGTATCTTCTCGCGAGAACTAAATCGGGATCCCTCCAGGTCCGCCTCCGTGGTGAGGAGGAGGAGAAGGAGGAGGAGGCGGAGGGAGGGAGGAGGAGGAGGCCCCGTCGCGGCCTTCGCCGCCGCCAACGGGGCTGTCCCTGTAGCTCCCGATGGAGTTTGAGGCCCTGAAACCGCCGCCGAGCTCTGCCCCGGCGAGACGAGGCGCCTCCGTCGCCGAGCCGCGCCGTCGCGGGGCCCCCGGGAGCGGCCCTTAGCGACCCCGCCCGGGCCCCTCAGGTAGGGCGGGGGCGGGCAAGATGCGGCTGGGGCCCTGGCCCGGCTGCCCGGTCCCCAGAGGTGGGGCGGGGAGCTGTCTCTGCCCGGCGGCCTGTGCACAGTGGCCGCCGGTACCCCGAGGGTTGGGAGCCGCGGGCCGCACCTGACACGGCGGAACCCGGGCCCCGAGGAGGCCCCTCGCTCTGGTAGGGCTTTTTGATGCGAAGCGAAACGCTCAAATGGCCACCTTTCTCCGGCACCGGCTGAAGGGACGCCTCTGACCACTGAGGAGCCCACCCGAACAGAGGCCGGCTTCCTTCTTTGCTTACCCCATGTAGGAAGAGGGGCTTTCGAAAAGGTCCCCGAGATCAGGTCCTGTCTTAGCGTTTTCTTTTCAGCCCTCGGGCTTACCGAGACCACAGCGCTGGGATGGAGGCGATCTGAGTGTTGTAAATAGGGACCCTGGCCAAACAATGCCCAGGGAGGGCTTAACCTCCTTGGAGGGAGATGGCTGGACCAGGGGATGTGACTAGGAGCGATGGCATGAAGCACAGCCAGGGAATTATGCTATAGCTTTCTCTCCCCCTTTCTTCTTATTTTCCTTGGGGGAGCCTCATAAGGAGACTCTTCCACCATCTTAGGAGAATGGTAGAAAGCATCTTTGTTTCTAAGAGAAACAGCTGTACTTTTCTGTCTTTAGGAAGGAGATAAGGACAGCTGTCATTTCCATCCTTGAAATCACCAGAGTTTTTAAGATACCGGCAGACACAGCCTTCACACCAAAATAGTCTAAAGTAATCACAGACATTAAGTATTCAAATTCAGTGATTCTCAACCTGTTTAGATTTTTGTTTAAGCTCCACCTCGGTTCTTTTTAATCCCACTGTCCTCTTACCTTAGGACCATAAGGAATTTCTTCTCACCTTGACCCACTGTAATTAGAGTTGACTTTATATCCCGAATAAAGTGTTTTACTAATCTGTCATTTTTAGTAGTCAGGCTTTAAAGTTCCAGTAAAAACTTGGAGTTAACCAAAGAAAGCTAACAATGGCACACTAAAGTGATATTATTTGACAGAAGGAAAGAAACGAATGTTCTAGTTGGTGGGTCTAGTCTCTTTATGGTTAACTTGTATACAGAACCTAAGACTTGAAATCAATAAGAATAGATTGTAGATTCCTGGGTCTACCTTTTATCTGGTTAAAAAACTACATCACTGTTCTGACATCAATATCCATGTTAAATTGTTTACTTAAATTGTTTACTAACACAGTCAGTTCTTGAAAAACCAGAGACTATTTCATCCTATTAAAGGCTATTTTCCAATATTACCATTGTTTTGTTGATTTGGTGATTCATGTTTCCCAGGTTTCAGAGTTTGGAAAATTGCTTGAAGGACAAAACACAATGTATTTTCTAGTCTTGTTTAGAGAAGACAGGTACCATAATTAAATAGCTTTTATTCTTCAAGAATTGAAGTCTAATTCATTAGTGGAGCCTTTGAATTACCCCGATGAGTTATTGTTGTGTTAGTATAACATGCAAGAAGATGTTCTTTTCATGTTTTCATTAATTTAGTTTCTGTGTTTGTAATTTGCTGCCTTACAGTTGGCAGAGTCATTATTTTCTACGCTTAGGATTTTATATTTAAAACTAGAGTCTAAGTTATGTGATGGGTAAAAATGCTGTAAATTTGTGACAAGGTTTATTTATTTTGTTTTTTGTTTTGTTTTGTTCTTTGAGACAAGATTCCCCTTTACACGTAGCACTGACTGTCCTGTAACTCACTATGTAGGCAAGGCTGACATTGAACTCAAGAGAACACCTGCTTCTGCCTTATGAACACTGGGACTAAAGGTGTGCACCACCATCCCTGACTTAACAAGGTTGTAATAAGTACTTGCTTATTTTTGGTTGAACAGGGTTGAAATTTCACTTCCTAGAGATGGAAAAGGGAAGTCTATGGTTAAAAATAAAGCTAATTGAAAATTAAAGATGATTTGCACCCAGTCTCATGAGAGTTGTTGATTATATCTCTGAGTTTTCTAATTCCATTTCTAAATCCTTAAGTGTGTGACTTTTACCTCAGAATTTCTAATAAAAATCAGATCTTGAGTATTATTTTACTATTATTTATAGTAGAGATTTGCTTGTACTACCTGATAGCCACATGTGACAGTTAAGGACTTAAAATGGAGTGTAATTTGAAATGTATTGTTAAATGCAAAATATATATTACATTTCAAAGACTTATTGGAAAACTCTATAACATTTTAATATTTAGGTTTTTACATGATTACATGTTAAAATGATATTTTACTTATAAAATATACCACAAAAAAGGATTCCGCTATGGTTTTTTCCTTTTTTAAAAATTTGAAAACCAGAAATTGTTGTAATTTTTTTGTGGGTTTTTTTTTTTTTTTTTTTTGGCAGGTTTTTTTTTTTTATGTGTAATCCATGCTGGCCTCAAACTCACAGAAATCCACTCACCTCTGCTTCCTGAGTGCTGGGATAAAAGGCATGTGCCACCACTGCTGGCAGTTTTTTGATTTTTTTGATTCAGGGTCTCATTTGACCCAGCCTAGACTGACTGGAACTTGCTCTGTAGACTAGGCTAACCTTTAGCTTGCCAACTGTCCTCTCGCCCTGAACTTCTTTAATATTTATAGGACTCAATTGCCATGCAGTGGCACCATACATACATACATACAAACAAATATACATACATACATGTGGAAACCAAAACTTTCCCAATGGTATCCTTTTAGAGTCAGAATAATTAGAGTACTAAGAACCTCAGTAATGTCAAGATAAGGTTAGCCACATGGTGGCATGAGCCTTTGGTCCCAGCACTTGGGGAAGCAGAGACAGGTGTATCTCTGAGTGTAAAGCCAGCCTGGTCCACAGATTGAGTTCTGGGACAGCTAGGAACAGAGAAAGAACAAAAGAAAAGAAAGATAAAGTTATCTAGAGGCAGAAGAAGTAAGTTCAGTCTTGAAATATTTCATGTTTAGCCATCACTAAACAAGCATGTCTTTGCTACTTAAAATTAGAATCTATTTCCCTATTAGAATGCATTGAAAGTTCTATCTTACTTTAAAAATTGGGTTCAGCCCCTAATTTGAAGAGTAAAATTTGATCTCATCCATTTCTAAAACTAAATAGTGTTGCGATACAGCTCCTTTTTTATCCAAAATCCCTTACTTGAGAGCTGAGGTGTAGAGTTTGCTTCCATTAGCTTCTGTTTCTTTGTTTTTTTAAGGTTAAATCTTACATTGTACTTCTGATGCTTTTAGTATGATTTTTAAGTCTAAAGCTGTGTTTTGTTTTGTTTTGTTTTGTTTTGCAGTACCGGGGATTGAATTTAAAGCTTCACAAACATTAGGCAAGTGTTCTACAACTGAGCTACATCCTTGAACAAAACTAATTACTTTGATATGTTCTATATGGGGAAGTATCAGTGTAGTCCACTATAGTACTCAAATGTAAATAATGATTGTTTAACAACCAATACTATGTAACACTATTATGTTTTACACACAAAGTAGTGAAAAAGGCATATACTCTGTTCTGACTTTTTTTTTTTTTTTAAGATTTATTTTATTTATTATATGTAAGTACACTGTAGCTGTCTTCAGACATTCCAGAAGAGGGCGCCAGATCTCATAACTGATGGTTGTGAGCCACCATGTGGATGCTGGGATTTGAACTTATAACCTTCGGAAGAGCAGTCGGGTGCTCTTACCTGCTGAGCCATCTCACCAGCCCCTGTTCTGACTTTTTAAAAGTGTCATGGTCCTGAACTGACTGTGTAATATAAGTAACAGAAAATGAAAGTGTTTTGCTAGTACGCTGTTTATTTCGGTAAAGAAGTTTGTAATTTGCATCTATCAAACAAGTCTGTTACTCTTTGTATATCATAAATTTGGACTCATATCAAGGAACTTACAGCTTGGGAGTCTGAGCCTGTTTAAGGTTCTGCCTCTACCTTAGTATTTCTCCTCCTGTGCTTTATCTTATGCCTTTTCAGTGTTAAAAACTAGGTACTGAAATTAGTTAACAGTGAGAATGTTTCTCAATCTCTGTAGGCATCTAGATTTTGGGGCTTTTTAGTCTGTTTTATCTCAACTTGAAACATGTGGGAAGTATATTTGGGATAAGTGCTTTGCTAGTCACTATAAATGTTAGCATGTCATATCCACTGAATTAAATAAGTCATTGTAAAATATATTACTATAAGCCTAAAAGTTCTATAAATTAGTATACTGAGATCTCCACTGTTTATTTATATGCTTTTAAAACTATAAAAATAGCCGGGCGTGTGGCGCATGCCTTTAATCTCAGCACTGGGGAGGCAGAGGCAGGCGGATTTCTGAGTTCGAGGCCAGCCTGGTCTATAAAGTGAGTTCCAGGACAGCCAGGGCTATACAGAGAAACCCTGTCTCGAAAAAAACAAACAAACAAAAAAAACAAACAAACTATAAAAATAGTAAGAGGTTTGACATATTAAAAAAAAAATAGGCTGGATGGTAGTGGTACACACCTTTTAGCCCCAGTACTCAAGAAGCAGAGGCAGGAGTATCTCTGAGTTCAAAGCCAACCTAGTTTACTAGCTCCAGGATAACCAGGGCTGTTAGAAAGAAAGAAACCCTGTTTCAAAAAAAAAAAACAAAAACAAACAAATTTTGGGATAATTGTAAAAGTATTTAGATAAGCTTAAGAAGAAGTACCTTTTATTTAAACAGAGGGTTGAAACTCCTATGTCACCAATTAAATATTTTAATGGTTATGTATGTTTCTATGTTTTGCATAAAATGTTCATTTTTTTATTTGCATAACTTCAAATTTATTGACCATAATACTAAAGGAAAACATCTTTAGGAATCAAATCATATTGTGAAAGAAAAGTTTAGTAAGTTTACTATCAGAATCTGTGATATAGCAGGGGGGGAAATTAACAGTGTGGTCAGTTTCATTTGAGCTATTCTTTACATTTTACAGGCATTTATTTAGTTTCTAATATGAATTAGTATTAAAAGTTCTTGTCTAGATAAATATGTGTGTGTGTGTGTGTGTGTGTGTGTGTGTGTGTATTCACACATATATTAAAGAGCTTTCAGGTGCATCTGGAGCACTGTCCCAATGGTCTTGGAGAGCTAAGGAAAAAGGGTGTTAGTTCTTTGCTATTGCCAAGCAGTTTGTGAAACCCTAATTCAGTAGAGTCAGTGTTTCTATGCAAATGTCTGTCTAGCAAAATACCAATTTATGTTACTAATTCGGCTTTCCAGTTGTACATTTAAATAAAATTCATCTTTTACCTGGATTTATAATTCTATAGCCAGAAAATAGAACATCAAATATGTTAGTTTCAAAAAGGATTTGCTCACCTGCTTGTTGACAATCTCTATACTTGGTAGTAGACTAACTGGCTTCAGATTGGTGGCTCTAATCAGTTTGAGGATAAAGTGTAAAAATAATTTATATCTTGACAAATTTGAGTTGCTTAGAAATAAATATATTGATATTAATATATAATTTTTATTAGAGCTGTTTAGTAAAGATTTGTACGTTATATGGGATGCTATTTTTTATATTAAGACCTGTTTCATTTTACCAAGTAAATTTTAATATTTTTTTTTAATTTTTAAAAACTCTTTTACTTTTTTTTTTTTTTTTTTTTTTTTTTTTTTTTTTTTTTTTTTTTTTTTTTTTTTTTTTTTTTTTGAGACAGGGTTTCTCTTTATAGCCCTGGCTGTCCTGGAACTCACTTTGTAGACCAGGCTGGCCTCGAACTCAGAAATCCACCAGAGAGTGCTGGGGTTAAAGGCCACCACGCCCGGCTTACTTTTTAATTTTTTAAGACAGGTTTTCTCTATGTAGCCCTGGCTGTCCTGGAACTTGCTCTTGTTCAAGGCTGGCCTTGAATTCACAGAAGTTCCCCTGCCTGTGCCTCTGAGTGCTGAGATTAAAGGCATGTGCCACTACTGCCTGGCTTAAAAACAAAAATAAAATAAAATAAAATATCAAATACTAAAGCACTGTAATGGCCACTGGAGTTTTCATTTGTCTCTTGGGGTTCTGGGGAGTGCTTACTGTTAAATGTTTCTCTTTCCTGATGCTAACTACTCTTTCTTAGCATCTAGCATTCTATACATCTAATGTATTTTGAAAGCATTTGTTTGAAATAAAGTATTTGGTGGTTTAATTATCCTAAATACCTATATTTAATATTTACCTGATGGCCTTTGTCAGACTAACGTAAGTTTTGAATTGGAAAATATTAAGGATGTATGAGTTATAAGTAGTGTAGTTTCGATTGTGACTCTTGCTAGGCAGTGGTGGTATACACCTTTAATCCTAGCGCTTGGAAGGCAGAGGCAGGTGGATCTCTGAGTTCTAGGACAGCCAGGGCTACACAGAGAAACCCTGTTTCAGAAACAAAAATGAAACAAAAACAAAACGAAAGAAAGAAAGGAAGAAAGAAAAAAGAAAAGTCAAAAGAAACAAAGCAAAACAAAAACCCAAAAAATAGATTGTGACTCTTGCTTGCTTTACTAAATGCTATACAATTTTTTTTTGGGGGGGGGGGGTTCGAGACAGGGTTTCTCTATATAGCCCTGGCTGTCCTGGAACTCACTTTGTAGACCAAGCTGGCCTCAAACTCAGAAATCCTCCTGCCTCTGCCTCCCGAGTGCAGGGATTAAAGGCGTGCACCACCACGCCCGGCTTTAAATGCTATACAATTACTAATCAAACAAGAAAATATGTAAGATGATTCTCTTATAGTTATTTTTCTGTATTTGTACTATAATCAGTGCAAAGGTAAACATTTTATATCTTGTTTTCTGCTTAGAACTATTCCAAGAGAATAATGTTTTATTTTTCTAAGCCAACTCTATTGAGCCTGACAAGTTTTAAAAACACAGACACATACTTTTGTCAAAAATATTATTATGAACTATGACAAATTTTAGATAATTTTTTTTTCATTTTATTTTATAGGGGGGCAAGTTGCATGTAGCCATGTGCATGTTAATGGACAGCTTGTGAGAGTTTGTTCTCTCTTTCCACAATGTTGGTTCCAGGGATGGAACTTGAGTTGCCAAGCTTAGCTGTACATGCCTTTTTCTGTTGAGTCATCTTACTGGCCATAGACAGTGTTTTCTTTGCTTTTGTCATTATTCCTTATTTTTTCAGTTATAAACAATATCTCTGTCATCACAGTCATCTGTAGATTTTCAATAACTCACTAAGCTGAGGCACATCCTAATGTATGATGCCAAGGTGACATTTCACAAAGAAGTGTTGCACATTGTTTTGTTTGGTTTGGTTTGATTTGGTTTATTGAGTCAGGGTTTCTCTGTATAGCCTTGGCTGTCCTGGAACTCGCTCTGTAGACCAGGCTGGCCTCGAACTTAGAAATCCTCCTGCCTCTGCCTCCCTAGTGCTGGGATTAAAGGCGTGTGCCACCACGCCCGGCAGCACATTGTTTTGATGGTTGTGGTGCTAGGAATTGAGTCAGGGTCTCCTGCCTGCTGAGCAGACTGACAGAGCTACATCTCCATCCCTACAGTATTATTTTGATCAATAGTTTCTGAAGCTTAGTAGCTATTAAGCCATATCAGTATATTTTGAGGTAGTGGTTATCCAAAGAAAACACATCAAACTTCAAATGGTCCAGTAGTTTATGTTATTTGGTTTTTCCTTTCCTTTTTTTTTTTTTTTTTTTTAATTATTTGTTTGCTTGCTTGTTTAGGTTTTTCTTTTTTCTTTTTTTAAAGATTTATGTTTTTCAAGACAGGGTTTCTCTGTGTAGCCTTGGCTGTCCTGGAACTCACTCTGTAGACATACTAACCTTTACCTGACAAAGATCTACCTACCTCTGCCTCCCAAGTGCTGGGGTTAAAGGCATGTGTGCCACCATGAATACATTGTTCGTGTTCTTAAGTAGAGAGTGGGAGGTAGGGGGTGTGAGATAGTAAAGATGCTTACTGCCAAGCTAGATGATCTGTGTGTCCTCAGATCCCACATGGTGGAAGGAGAGAACTAACTAGCAAGCACACATGGCACACATGGGCCCACATACATACACATAAACACACACAAAATAAAAACATTAAACAATAAAAAATAGAACGTATTAGTCACTAAGAAAAATACACAAAAGTTTTGATTACTATTGTATGAACAACTAGTAGAGTTTAGTTGAAAGGAATAGTATTAATAAATTGTCTCTGGGTAAATTTGCAAATGTAATTCAAACTTATAGTTTTGTTATTTATTGTTATAGAGACATCTAAATCCTATATTTAGAAATGTTTTAGATTCTGGAGTGGTGGTATTGATTTTAACAGTTAAGTGAATGACTAATAAATATATTGTTAATGCTTGTTTTTGTCCATTTGCAGCTTAAAAGACACTACACATCAAAATAATGATCTGCTAGACTGCTAACCCGAGCATCAGCTTCCACAATGCCTGTGCAGGCAGCTCAATGGACAGAGTTTCTGTCCTGTCCAATCTGCTATAATGAATTTGATGAGAATGTGCACAAACCCATCAGTTTAGGTTGTTCACACACAGTTTGCAAGACCTGCTTGAATAAACTTCACCGAAAAGCGTGTCCTTTTGACCAGACTGCCATAAACACAGACATTGATGTGCTCCCTGTCAACTTTGCACTTCTTCAGTTAGTTGGAGCCCAGGTAAGTGTCTAGTATTCTTACTGGTTTATTATATTATCAGTTGTCAAAATTAGTTCATTAGCTGGTACAGAACATGTAGAATGGTAGTTGAAACCTAAAAGGTCTATTTACTTTTTGTGATGTGTTCCTACAAAGATTGTTCTTACTGCTATAAATTCTTAAGCAAAATAAAGAATCACATTACAGTTATATATTTCTTTGTTCTGGCTTCAATACCAAAGCCAGAATTTAGATATATAAGTACTTTGGTAGTTGATAAACTGTTTGTGTGAATATATCAGTATTTATTTGTTAAGTCATGAAAAGAAGTAAAATCAGAGGTTTAGATAGAAAAAAAACTAACTAAAGCCCTTAGATGGAGATTTTGTTGGTATTATTTGTAACTTCAGTTTGTTGATTTTATTATTAAGTAGCAAATTCTGTATAACATCATATGCCCCTATATGTTGTACAATGACTATTCCATTTTATATAATTTTACTGAATCCTAGCAAGAACCTAGATTTGATAAACAACTTTTATTTGATGAGGGTCTGTTCTATGGTACATATGAAAATAAGTATTCTAAATGTTCTTTCTGCTTCTTACCTTAGCTCTTTAGGTACATTTTACCCCTACTTACAGATGAGAAGAAGATGAAATTTCATACATGGCATAGTAAATGTTAAAGTAAGAAAGAAGTAGCCTAGCCTGGTGGCACATGCTTGGAAACACAGCATTGAGACAGGAAGATAGAGTTCAGTGCCATTCTGGCCTACAAAGGAAAACCTTGTCTCAAAACTCAAGTGAAAGGCATAACATCTAAAAAAAAAAATAAGAAAACAAAACCTCAAAACTAACTAAAACAAGGAGTTTACAGTTTTATAAGAAAATTTCCTGGCTTATTTAGTAAATTTAATAACTCAGTGTTCATTTTTTTAATATCTTGATAGATGAAGTTGCCTTTTTTAAATACTCAAAATCTGTTTTCGCTGTTTTAGAATCTTGGCAGTAACTCTATAGTTAGTAGGGTCATAGCTTAATTGGCAGCACACTTTTTCTAACGGGTCATAGAATAATGATATCTCTTGCCAAAGTCACTTTAAAATCCACTAAAATACTTACTTTTTTGCAATAGTGCTAGCTACTGCCTGTCTTCTACAGTGCAGGCGGTCTTAGTGCTCCTTTTGAATAAATGTGTGATTTCAGTACATAAAATAACCTATGGGTCTGTGCATTGTAACAGTCTTTTCAGGCTCATCTCTTCACTATCGCTATTTATATTGGTCTCCTGACCAGTTCTTAGATGTGTTATGTATATTAATGTATAGGGATTTTGAAAATGTCTTTGCCTACAACGATTTTTTTCCTCTCTACTTTCAAGAAATTGCAAATGTTGCAGTTCTCCAGAAAGTTTATTATGAACTACACTAGTAAATTGCAACCCTTCTCCAGTTAAAATTAAATAATTAAAATTAAAATTAGATAATTTTTTTCAAGGTCAAGTTTAACTACATTATTTTTTTCCTTTTTTTGATGGTAGAGGTTAAACTGAGGGCCTCACCTCTGCTAGATGGGAATTCTCATCATTGAGTTACATCTCTGGTACTTATATTCTGTCAAGGGAGTATAAATCATAAGTTGTAAATTTAATAGGTAAATCTTGTAGAAGCAGTACTAAATAGTATGTGGTAGAGACAGACTCCCTGACACTTTCTTTTTTGTTTTGAAATACTTTTAGACTTACAAAGAAGTTGAAATAAAGTAGTACCAAGAATACTTGTATAACGTTCCACAACTTCCCCCTATATTAGCATCTTTTGAAATTTTTTAATTTTATGTGTTGTTTCTGTGTGTGCATATGTATATCTAAATACAGTACCTGCAAATGCCAAAGATCTTGGATCCCTTGGAGCTGGATTCACAGGTGGCTGTAAGCTGCCCAATGTGGGTGCTGGGGATTGCTCGTGCATTCTCTGGAAAAGTCATGCATGCTTTTAATATCTAAGTCATCTTCTGCAGCCACCTCCTATTAACATCTTTCATAACTATGACATAGTTATGAACTCTAAAAGATTAACATTTATAAAATATTGTTAAATTTAAAGCTTTGTTTTAAGTTGACTTGTGGCTTTGACATAGTATTTCTGTATTATAATTTTATATTAAGATTAGTAGCAGATTTATAAAGAGAAGTTGCGTGGGCTGAATGAATGCACCTCTGCATTTTTTTTTTGTAGGTACCAGATCATCAGTCGATAAAGTTAAGTAATCTAGGTGAGAATAAACACTATGAAGTGGCAAAAAAATGCGTAGAGGACTTGGCACTCTACTTAAAACCACTAAGTGGAGGTAAAGGTAAGTTCATAAGAAGTGTATTGCTGTGGAAGAGCTGACCAAGTGTTAAATGTTGAGCTCTTAACAGTTGCTTGAGTCACTTCCTGTCATTGAGCCCACCATCTGTTGGATGAATATACAAGTATAATAAATTATTTTAATTCCTTTGACAAAAGCAGAATTGTAGTTTATCACTATTTTTCTGGTTAGCTAGCTATGCCTTATAAATGTAATAGTTTTTGAATGAGTCAAATATTTATTTTGTGCCTGCTAATAAAACATGGGCTTGGGATGCTTTCGATACTTTACAGGAAAATGCATCCTTGACCTACATGTAAAACTTATTATTTCAGTAAAATGAAAAACTATAATAAATAGTATGATGAACTAGACTATATAGTGTAAATGATAATTGATATAAAAAGAAAATATGTAGGGTTTAGAATATCAGTGAAAGAATAATGACTCTTAAAAGTCTGTAAATTTTTAAGAAGATCTAATGATGTTCTTGTTTAGAGTGTGGCTTTTGAAATTGAATTGAGGTAAAAGAGGTGAAGTAGGTACCCATGTAGTTCCTGGAAAGTGTTTTCTAGGCAGAAGGAATAGCCATCCAGGGTATTGTCCCCTTGGCCAGAGGAGAGTGTGCTTGGAGTAATGTGAGTGAGGAGACTGTCACAAGAAAAGTTGAGGTGAAATATAGTGAGGCAAGGTGATTTTCAGACCATTTAAATACTTGAACGTTTGCTCTGAGTAAAGTTGGGAAGTGGCTTTGAACAGTGATGATGTAATTTGATTGATGTTAAGAAGGATCACTTTGTTCTTGAGACTCTAGAAGGACAAAAGTAAAAGCAAAAAGTTAAGAAGCATTTGAGGCAAAGTTAGTAACAGTGGAGCTTGATACCAAGTTTGGATACATTTTGAAGGTAAGGCAAGAGTATTTCCCCAAGAATATTTCCTGGATTTGGAGTTTGAGAGGCATAGTTGAAGGGGCAAGTGTAATTCTTGAGTTTTTGCTTGAGTACCTGCAAAGAGGCTTGCCTCAGCTTTTGCGTAGATCAGGTTTGGGTAAGGAGTTCAAGTCAGTTTTGGTTATAGTAAATTTGAGATGTCTTAAGATTCACTTAGAGCAGTCAACTTTCCTAACACTGTGACCCTTTAATGCAGTTTCTCATGTTGTGGTAACCCCCAGCTACAAAATTATTTTTGTTGCTACTTCATAACTGTAATTTTGCTACTGCTATGAATCATAATATAAACATCTAATATGCAGGATATCTGATATGTGACCCCTGTGAAAGGGTTGTTTGACCCCCATAGGGATTGCGACCCACAGAACCACTGGCTTAGATGGTACTGAATATCCACAGGATGCATGAATTTTGAAGTAAGCATGTGGTGCATGGTCTGTAACTTTGGGGATATTATGATGTGAGTTTTTTTAGAGCAGTGAGACTGGATGAGATAATCTAAATAATGTGTTTATAAGAAAGTCCCTTTAAGCAGGTAGATCAAGGTAGGGGTTACAAACTGCTGTCAAAGGATTCTAGATAGAAGAAAACTAAGAAAATGGAATGTTCTGGAAACAAAAATAAAGTGCTTGAAAGAGTAAAGTCATTATGTTGAAAGTTTCTGGAAAGTCAAAAATACTTGGTTGGCCGGGCATGGTGGCGCACACCTTTAATCCCAGCACTCAGGAGGCAAAAGGCAGGCAGATTTCTGAGATCGAGGTCAGCCCGGTCTACAAAGTGAGTTCCAGGACAGCCAGAACTACACAGAGTAACCCTGTCTCAAAAAAACCAAAAAAAAAAAAAAAAAAAAAAAGTAAGGGTTGTGGATTTAGCAAAGTGCATGTAATTGTCTTAAGTAATTTGGTGTAAGAGGTAGTATGGCAAACATTAATTGGAATAGGTTTTCCAGATTGTGAAGCAAGAGGTTGGAAATAGTATATATAGGAAATGTACAAGATAGCCATGCCGAAAGCAGCCTGGGTTATAGAGCATGTTTTGAGATCAGTCTAGGCTATATCTTCAAAGAAGGGAACAGTGAGAGAAAAAGACAGATAATAGAAGACTTAGTATTTAAGTAAATAAATATGTTAATTAGCAAAGGGAAAAGGATACTTAAAAAAAATCTATTTTCTCTGGGCAGTGGTGGTGCATGCCTTTAATCCCAGCACTTGGGAGGCAGAGACAGGGAGGGTATTTCTGAGTTCGAGGACAGCCAGGACTACACAGAGAAACCCTGTCTCGAAAAACCAAAAAAAAAGTCTATTTCCATTTTTAAGACAGGTGAAATGGTAGCATACTTGTTCCTATGTAATTTGCTGGAGGAAATATTTAAGCAGGGGTGGGGAATGGGGAAGGGGGGTATATGACATAAAAGAGTGGGGGATTTCTGAGCAGTGCCATGAGTAGGTTTAAAGGAAGGGAACTACATTTAAACACTGTTACTTATTTCTTCTGTGCAATTTCATTAAAAAAAAAATAACTATTATTACTATTATTGTTACTTTTTTTTTTTTTTTTGGTTTTCAAGATAGGGTTTCTCTATGTAACTCTGGCTGTCCTAGAACTCACTCTGTAGACCAGGCTGGCCTTTAACTCAGAAATCTGCCTGCCTCTTCCTCCCAAGTGCTGGGATTAAAGGAGTACGCCCGGCTTATTGTTACTTTTTAAGATTAAAATTTATATTCACTTGTGTGTAAATTTACTTCCAGCTCCCTTATTAAAGACAGAGAGTAAAGTAAATCCCAACATATATTTGGACAGATCCAGCCTATAGAACAGAGATGAAATCTGAGGCATTTAAGAATTAGGTTCTAGCCGGGCGTGGTGGCGCACGCCTTTAATCCCAGCACACGGGAGGCAGAGGCAGGCGAATTTCTGAGTTCGAGGCCAGCCTGGTCTACAGAGTGAGTTCCAGGACAGCCGGGGCTGTACACTGTCTCGAAAAACCAAAAAAAAAAAAAAAAAAAAAGAATTAGGTTCTTAATCCCAGCACTTGGGAGGCAGAGGCAGGCGGATTTCTGAGTTCGAGGACAGCCAGGACTACACAGAGAAACCCTGTCTCGAAAAAACCAAAAAAAAAAAAAAAAAAAAAAAAAAAAAAAAAAAAAAAAAGAATTAGGTTTTTTATTATTACAGAATGGTAATAAACAGGGACAGAATATTCACTTAAAAAATAAAATTATCAGGCTGGAGAGATGGTTCAGTGTAAAGAGCACTGACTGCTCTTCCAGAGGTCCTGAGATCAATTCTCACCATGTGTAACAGGATCTGATGCCCTCTTCTGGTGTGTCTGAAGCCAGCTACAATGTACTCAAATAAATAAAATAATTTTTTTTTAATTATAAAAATAAATAAATAAAATTATCAGACAAGGGACTCATAAAGAACTATTATTTAAGAATTAAATACAGGTGATGAAAATTGTCATTATTTTAATTGAAAATGTTGTTTCTTTTGTCTCCATTTGTTAAAGGTGTTGCTAGTTTGAACCAGAGTGCCCTGAGCCGTCCAATGCAAAGGAAACTAGTTACACTCGTAAACTGTCAACTGGTGGAAGAAGAAGGTCGTGTCAGAGCTATGCGAGCAGCCCGTTCCCTAGGAGAAAGAACTGTGACAGAGCTGATACTGCAGCACCAGAACCCTCAGCAGCTGTCTGCCAACCTGTGGGCTGCTGTCAGGGCTCGAGGATGCCAGTTTCTAGGGCCAGGTAAAATAGATCACCATTTTAGTGTTTTTATTGGTTATCAGACTTGAAAGATGCCAATTTTTAGGGCCAAGTAAAAATGCTGTGTATCCTGACATAGTATAGTCTATTCTGACACAGTATATCCTGACATAGTATAGTCTATCCTGACAGAGTAAATTCTGACAAAGAATCAATCTATTCTTGTAGCCAGTGCTTTAGAAGAAATTTCTCATTTAATCCTCAGGCATCAGTGAGATAAAGGGCTCATCTCTAATTTTCAAATTTATTAAACTGATCTAAGAAGGAACCTACAACTGCACAGGTAGTATGTCAAAGAATGTAAAGTATTAGGGGAGGGTGCATGATAGAAATAATCAACTTTTGATTGATTGTTAATTTTTGGAAAACATAAAAAATATTAAACCAGCAAGAAATTCCTTATGATCAATGCTATGTATGTCCTGTTTAAAACAATCTGGATGCCAAGTTATGAAGTACTTTGTTTCTTAGACATTTGTTATCTCTTGGTTTAGAACAGTAATTTGGGTAGAATTTGTTTTTTTCTTTTAATAGGCTGGCCCAGAATACTTTGTGAATAGAGGCTGGCCTCCAACTTCGTAGTACTTCTGCCTCAGCTAGAATTACACCCATCTAGGAAACATTTTTCTCTAAAGATTTATTATTTATTTGTCTGTGTGAATGTATGTCACGTATATGGAGGTACTCAAGGAGACCAGAGGAGGCTATCAGATATCCTGGAACTGGACTTATGGATAATTGTGAGGTGACTGGGGTGCTTAGAGCTAAACTCAGAACTTCTGGAAAAGTAGCAAGTGCTCTTAACCACTGAGCCAGCTCTTCAGCTCTTAGGAACCTTTTTTTAATTTTGTTTTTGGTTTTTTGAGACAGGGTATTAGGAAATACTTTTAATGAGAAACATTGAGACAACTGGACTGAAATGTGGCCAAAGAATTAGGTTCTTTTTAATTATCTTTGAAAACTTAAACCAACTATAAGCAAATGTTTTTGAGACAATGGGAAAAATAAAATAGGATATTAGATTAAGGAATAAGTTACTTTTGTTACATGTGAATGATTTTATGTTGAAAATTTAAAAAGCATCATCACCTATTAGCAGTACTGAAGTATTTAAGAGTAAAGTAATATGTTTTCTGGGACTTACATCAAAACACACCAAGTAAGATAAACTAGAGAAGTAAAAAAGTAGACAAACCTTTCTGAAAGCAGCTACAGTAGTAAGAGGTACATGGTTTTTTGTTTGTTTGTTTGTTTGTTTTTGTATATGCTTTAAATTTTGCACAGTAAAAAGTTTAACTTTTTTTAAAAAAAACTTATTCTAAGGATGTTACTTTTGGATATTTGTTTATGTTTGCTTTTTATCTGTAAAAGCACTTGATACCAATATTTCTTATTGTACTTCAAAGAGACAAAAACCTGATTCAAAAGTGTACCAAAAGACTTATCTAAAAAACAAGCCTATCTAGGTGTAGTTCTCAAGCTTCCTACTGCTGTGACCCTTTAATACAGTTACATGTATTATCATGTACACAGTTCATCATGTGTAGTGACCCCAACCATAAAATTACTTCATTTCATTAAAATTAATAAAATTCAATTTATAAAATTAGTTCGTAAAATTACTATAATTCTGCTACTGTTAGGAATGTAATGTAAATATCTGATAGGATACATGGGAAGCAATACCAAAGCGGTTATAACCCACACGGGTTGAGAACTACTCTTACAGAAGATATTGAAAGTCTTTAGTATGGAATGTAAATCAGAATCATCAAGGGGCTGCAGGGCAGAGCTCTGTCGAAATTCTTTTTCTCTCTCTCTTTTTTTAAAGATCTTTTGAGACAGGTTTCTCTCTGTAGCCTTGGGTGTCCTTGAACTTGCCCTATAAACCCTCGAACTTAAAGAGATCTGCTTCCCAAATGTTAGGCTTCAAGGCATGTGCCACCACCATTTGGCAGCTCTGTGGTAATTGTTATCTAGCATATTGCTAGGCCATGACTGAGGTTACCCCACCACACACACACACACACACACACACACACACAATGAGATACTACTTCATACATGTTTGATTTGTTCACACACACACACAAAATGAGATACTACTTCATACATGTTTGATTTGTTATGATTAAGTCCCAAATATCTACCTGACAAGTTAGTAATAATGTGGAAAATACGACATAGAAAATGTTGTTTTCCTGTACAGAAAAGATTTCAGCAATCGTACTACAATTAAACATGACTGAGGAGTTTACTGGGCCTTCTGATACTTGGACAGAAGTGTTTATTGCAATAATATTTACAATATATGAAAGGTGGGCATAAGCTGGTCATGATCATGCATACATGTAATTGCACATGGGAGGATCAAGTAGAAAGACATGTTGGAGGCCAGCCTGGGATATATTGAGGACACAGTCTCAGGGGCTCTCACTGTTGATTTCACTAACGTGACACCATGCTTGGTCTTATTGCTCCTTTTTTCTCTCCATTTATTCATTTTACATCCGGATCGCTGTCCCTCCTCCTTTCCCCCTCCCCAATGATCTTTAGTGTTCTTTTATCTGGAACCATTCCCTGTATTATCTTGGTAGGAATAATCTCAAATATAGGACATTTATTTTATAGTATAAATAAGGTAAAAGCATTCTTTTTGTCAGTCACAATCAAAACATAATGTATTCATAAAGTACTATCTAACCATATAACGAAATGAAGTAAACCAAAATTTGATATATCCATAGAGTGATACATGCTGCTTATAGATGATGTTTGAAAATGTGATAGGAAATGAGTGATTGCTGAGGAAAAAAGATTACCAGAAATGACTTCTGGATGACTGAGTTTCCTTTGGAACAGTGAAAAAATGTCTTTGAACTAGGTATAGCTAATGGTTGTACAGCATTGTGAATGTACTAAACGCCACTTAGATATTGCAAAACACCTTTTTGTTTTACATCGCTGGGATAGAATTAAGGGCCTTGCATTATACTGGGTAAAAAAGACTCATGGCTAAGTTAATAGCCATATTAACTTGTGTCTGTTTGTTTCTTCTTTTCTTTTTTTTTTTTTTCCCCTAGACAGTTTCTTTGTGTAGAATTGACAGTCTTGAAACTCGATTTGTAGATCATGTAGGCCTCAAATTCATCTGTCCTAAGAGAAAGAGGGAGGAAGGGGGGAAGGAGATAGAGAGTGAGCGAGTGCGAGCACATAAGCAAGCAAGCAAGCAAGCAGTATAAGTGAAATTAATGTCTTCTTTAGGTTCTCTATCCAAAGGCCAATATTATTTAAAATTATAGACAGAATAGTTTTCGACAGGCGCAGAAACTGTCTTGTGCATAAACCAAGTTTGTATGTCCTTATATTACTGTCAAAGCAGTTTTCTTTTTATGAATTACATTCTCATGAAAATCATTATCTAATTGATTGTTGTATACCTACAGAAGTTATTTTATTAAAAGTTCTGTTCCCTGGGTTGGAGAGATGACTCAGTGGTGAAAAGCAGTTACTGCTGTTGTAGAGTTTGAATCCTAGAATCTACATCCAGTGACTCATTTGTAACATCCAGAGACTTCTTAAGTGATCATACCTCTCTGGCCTAAGAATGCATCAGTACACAGTATGTATAAGCTCATACTGAGGTATACATAATCTTAAATAATAATAATAATAAAAGAAAGGAGTTCTGTTCACATCTGTGTTCTGATTGGTTATTTAGTGCAAAGTTCCCTCTCACCTTTGGTAACTTTTAAATCTTTTATTTATATAGCTATAAAGGTGACTCAGTGGTTAAGAGCACTCTTTGCTCTTGCCAAGGACCTCAGGTTCAATTCCCAGTACCCACATGGTGGCTTACCATCTGTAAACTCCACTTCTAGGAGTCCTATATTCTTTTCTAACCTCCATGGGTACCTGGCACACACATGGAACATGTACACACATGAAGGGAAAACTTTCATTCACATATATATAAACATTTTTAAAAATTTAATATTATGAGCTGAACATGATGGCGTATGTTTTTAATCCTGGCACTTGGAAGGCAGAGGCAAGCAGTTCTGTGAGTTTGAGACCAGCCTGGACTACAGAGCGAGTTTCAGGACAGCTAGGGCTACACACAGAAACCCTGTCTTGAAAAACCAAAAGAAACAAATTTAATACTGTATGTGTGTATGTTTGATCTGTTTAACTGCATCATGACATGAGTGGACATCAGAGGACAATTTTGTGGATTCTTTTCTTTCACATTTACCTGGGTTCTGGGGATTAAACTCAAGGTTGCTAGCCTTGATCAACAAACATCTTTTTTTGTTTTGTTTTGTTTTCGAGACAGGGTTTCTCTGGATAGCTCTGGCTGTCCTAGAACTCACTTTGTAGACCAGGCTGGCCTCAAACTCAGAAATCCGCCTGCCTCTGCCTCCTGAGTGCTGGGATTAAAGGCGTGTGCCACCATGCCCAGCTTAACAAACATCTTTGCCTCCTGAGTTGCTTTGCTGGCACTTGATTGATTTAAAAATGAATTGTTTTTTGTATATTGTCATTTCCTCTTTCCATTCTAATTGTATGTAGATTATATCACCATAAGTTAATACCCAAGTATAATTTTGACAGACATCATCAGTATAATCTTTACTTCTTTACTGTTTCTAGCTATGCAAGAAGAAGCCTTGAAGTTGGTATTGCTGGCATTAGAAGATGGTTCTGCTCTCTCTAGGAAAGTTCTGGTACTTTTTGTTGTGCAAAGACTAGAACCAAGATTTCCTCAGGCATCAAAAACAAGTATTGGCCATGTTGTGCAGCTATTGTACCGAGCTTCTTGTTTTAAGGTAAGCCCTGTACAACTGTCTGAAGACCATGGGTTTATACCTGAGATGGAGGCTTCTGAGAATTCATGTTACCAATCTAGTGACCCTCAGAAATACAGAACACTTCTAAAGTAAAGAGGAGTGGTTTTTCACTTTTCCTTATGGATTAATTCATCTTTGACACCAGATACTTGTTATTACCAGTTGGTTTCAGAAATATTGATTTGAACATATGTAAAATTCTAACTTTAGACTCTTAGAGGAACTTGTAATAATGAACTGAGGCACCTCACTTCTTTACATCAATTGCTTTAACAAATATTGTAGACTTCGATAGAAGAGAAAATTTTTGTAATTCATTATTTTCTTTATCTTTTGTGTACCAATTAAAGTCTTCAATATAAAATTAGTGCACAAGAAATTCAAAAGTTGAGAAAATTGCCATGCTGTATGGTATTTTCTTTGATGGGAAGTGAAAACTATTTTAAAATGGAATTTTTAGGTCATTGATAGATGAGAAAAGCTACCTGAATCCCTGTTTTCTATCTGTTATCAGTTGTGGAAAATATTTAATCACCATCAGGGGCTTCTGCCCTGCCTTTGATTATTCAGTTCCCCGATAAAAGACACACAACTTTTATTATTATAATAACCATTATAGGGGCTAGAGAAATGGCTCAGCAGTTAAGAGCACTGACAATTCCTCCTGAGGTCTTAAGTTCAATTCCAAGCAACCAGATGGTGGCACACAACCATCTGTATTGGGATCCAATGCCCTCTTCTTGGTGTGTCTGAAGACAGTTACAGTGTACTTATATACATTGAAAAGAAAAGAATAAGCACTAGAACTTGGTAGATATCTACCCTCTAAGATAATAAAATCTATTTTCCCATCAATAACTCTAAATTATAATTTGCCATGTTCCATCTAGGCTGCTCTTAACTTCAGTTGGCCAGCCCTTATGATTCACAATACACCTCTCGATGGGCGTGG
Organism: Mus minutoides; assembly: GCA_902729485.2. NCBI lineage: Eukaryota > Metazoa > Chordata > Mammalia > Rodentia > Muridae > Mus > Mus minutoides. The sequence continues at coordinate 2,167,962 of LR749658.1, forward strand.
TGGTACACCCCTTTAATCCCTTGGGAGGCAGAGGCAGGCGGATTTCTGAGTTCGAGGCCAGCCTGGTCTACAAAGTGAGTTCCAGGACAGCCAGGACTATACAGAGAAACCCTATCTTGAACCCCCCCCCCCCGAAAGAAAGAAAGAAAGAAAGAAAGAAAGAAAGAAAGAAAGAAAGAAAGAAAGAACACCTGTGTATCCATTCTTGTGGTTCTCCTCATACCCCAAACTTGCCTATGTCTCTTCTGCATAGCTATTAACCATAGTTTTAGATTAAGAAGCAAGGTCACATTGTGTGTATCAATTATCTGGTCCCTGGGAGCAATCAGACCTTGAGGGCCAGTATTTAGTTTTACATACATGGCAAAAGAGCAAACCTCAATAGTTATTCAAACGTAGGTTATTAGCTAGCACCTGAAAAACCACAGAAATTTATAGATAAACCTCACTGTTTTTGTGAAAGTAAATCACATGTCACCTTCTTTTGCTCATTTTAAGGCTCTAAGATTTAGAAAGGTTTCCTTGGAAGTAGTCTAATTTAGAAAACAGGTGGTTGATAATGGAAGTATGTTCAAGTGGATTTATTTACCTTTGCTAATGAAGCTTGGATACTTTTTTTTTTTCAACTTTTATTAGATATTTTCTTCATTTACATTTCAAGTGTTATCCAGAAAGTTCCCTATATCCTCCCCACTCCCGGCCCTGCTCCCCTACCCACCCGCTCCCACCCCTTGGCCCCGGCGTTCCCCTGTATTGGGGCATATAAAGTCTGCATAACCAAGGGGCCTCTCTTCCCACTGATGGCCAACTA